>OV651824.1:200425-202925 GCA_927349885.1 Psylliodes chrysocephalus | reverse complement strand
TGTTCTCGTTGGTGATTTTAATTTAGATATAGATGGTCTTCATGAAGAGTGCAATGATTTTAGAAACATTCTCAGTATGTTTGGCCTTAGGCATCTTATTCATGTGCCAACTAGAATCACACAAACGTCGAGTTCACGCCTTGACAACGTTATCACCAACATAAGTCCAGGTGTTTTTGATGTTGGTACACTAGACGTTGATATTGGTGATCATCTTGCCCTCTATGCTTCCTTCTCAAATATTCTCAAACCAAAGGAACCACTTATTAAAAAAAGAATTATAAATGAAAAAACACTTAAAACCTTTACTGACAATCTAGCTAATGTTAACTGGCACAACTATAACGTATCAACATTAAATTCAAATGAGGTAGCAGACCTTATCATTAATACGCTGCAAGAAAATGCTCACACCTCATTCCCATTACGGTCAGTTAAAAATAACAATAAATTAAACTGGTTTAATCAAGATTTAAGAAATATGAAAAAATTACTATTGAAGTCTAAAAATACATTTAAAAAAAGTAATGCTTTAGAAGATTGGGCAACATACACCTCTCTTCGCAAAACTTATAAAAAAGCATTAAAAGACCAGAAAAGAAATACATACTCTTCTATAATTGATGATTCTGAAAATAAAAATAAAACCATTTGGCACTTGGTAAATTCGGAGAGAAAAATAAAAAAGGAAAATAAATTATCTCAGCAAATTTCTGCTGATGATTTTAATGAATTCTTTAGTAAAATTTCACAAAAAATCACTAATACTATATTAAATACTCAAAATGATCCTATGGATTATATTAGTAAGCTTGAGAAACCATCTTCATCGTTTTTCATGGATGCTATATTGGAAGCTGATGTCCGTGAGGCGGTACTAGGTCTAAAAAATAGTGCTTCTTTGGATTTCTATGACCTTAATAGCAAAATAATAAAATCATCTTTAAATATTATCGCTGAACCCCTTGTCATTTTATATAACCGATGTTTGCATGAAGGTAACTGGCCGGACTCTCTTAAAATTTCTAAAATTCTACCGACTTTTAAGAAAGGAGATATGGCTGACATTGACAACTACAGACCAATTGCAATTGTGCCGGTTCTGTGCAAAATATTCGAAATCATCATCAAACAGAAGTTAATTAGTTATTGTGAGAATAAAAATATTTTTGCAAACGCGCAGTACGGATTTCGGAAAAACCTGTCAACAACCAAGGCACTCCTAGAACTGATTGAACAAGCCGTGAAAGGACTTGATGAGGGAACCAACGCACACGTTACTTTGTGTGACCTCAGCAAGGCTTTTGACTGCGTAGATCATAACATCTTAATAAATAAACTAGAATTCTATGGTATTCGCGCCTTGCAGTTAGAGCTATTTCGTTCCTATCTGACAAACAGACAACAATTCGTCCACTGCGGAAATATGAATTCAAGTATATTACCCATTGACAATGGAGTTCCTCAGGGATCGGTATTGGGCCCCATACTTTTTTTGTTATACATTAATGATTTACCAAACTCAGTGGAACACAGGAAAAGTATATTATTTGCCGATGATGCCGCATTTATCTCATTAGAAAACAACACCGAGAGCAACCACAGCTTAAATGCAGCGAAAAGTTGGTTCTCAGCTAACCGGTTAAAACTCAATGTATCAAAAACTCAAGAGTTACTGATTAGTTCTAGCAGGTTAGTTAAGAAATCAGAACCTGTAAAATACCTGGGTCTAATGCTGGACACTTACCTAAACTGGCAACCACATGTAAATTCATTATGCTCTAAATTATCTTCTCAAATCTTTGCACTTCGACAATTAAGACCATCCCTATCAAATCAAGTGCTTAGGATGGTATATTTCGCAACTATACACTCTCACCTAAATTATGGCCTGATGATTTGGGGAAATTTTCCAGCTGCTGATAAGGCATTCAAGGCACAAAAATCAGCTTTAAGGGTCATTGATAATGCACAATGGGATGCACCATGTAAACTGTTGTTTGTGAAATATTCCATCTTACCACTACCATGTATGTATATTTTTGAGGTAGTCACCTATATCCATCAAAACTCAAATAAGTTTGTCTCACATTCTGACGTGCATATGTATTTAACGAGAAACGCCAGTAATATGCTAGTTCAATTCTCAAGGATTCAAGCTACAAAACTCAATAAAATTGAGCTAAATCTTTACAACAAAATCGTATCTCTACTAAAGGATAATAACCTCAGAAATATACCTACAAATTTATTTCGGAAAAAAGTTAAGGAGTTTTTGTTAAAAAACTGTTTTTATTCAATAGATGAATTTTTACAATTTAAATAGACATATATTTTATAATGTGACAATGTAAAAAGTGTTAATATTTTAATGATACTTTTCACTATTTATTTATTTTTCAGATTTTAAGTATATTTTAATTAACATTTTATGTATTTAATGTATTTTATAATTTTTTGAAGATATTGTGACCTCAAACGTATTGTTCATATGTATAAA
>OV651824.1:105425-197925 GCA_927349885.1 Psylliodes chrysocephalus | reverse complement strand
GTTATTTAGGTCATATTTATCAAGCAGATCGCAATACGTATTCCATGATAATCAGAAATCAGAACTAGTAAAAGTTATCAGAGGAGTTCCACAGGGGTCTGTTTTAGGCCCCCTACTATTCTTAATTTATGTTAACGATTTGCCAGATATCATGGAACACGGACATTGCGTGTTATATGCTGATGATACTACCATATTAACAAAAGATAAGATAGTTTCGAACAATGAATGTCTACAAAAAGCGAAAGAATGGTTTACTGCTAACGAACTAAAACTAAATGAATCAAAGAACAAAAAAATAATTTTTACTTCTGCTAAAATTAGTCAAATTTCAGAACCTGTTTCATTACTGGGCATAACCTTGGATGCGGGGTTAAATTGGTCACACCATATTGACAACCTCTGTTCGAAATTATCTTCACAAATTTTTGCACTACGGCAGATGAGAAATTGTCTAGATAATTCAGTGTTGAGAACTGTATATTATGCGCTTATACATAGCCATTTGACGTATGGAATATTATTATGGGGTGGAAATTATCACATGCAGAAAGCATTTTCTCTTCAAAAAAGCGCTGTGCGCTTGATTGAGGGCGAAAAATATGATGCACCATGTAGACCAATTTTTAAGAGGTGCAAAATCCTGCCATTACCGTGCTTGTATATTTTAGAAACTCTAACAACTATACATGAGAAGCGTAATCATTTCAATACGTTTTCTGACCAACATAATTACAGCACGAGAAATGCACAGAGTCTTGTACCTCTTAGATCTAGGATAGGTTTGAGTCAAAACAACAAACTCGATTTGAATTTATATAATTTATTTGAAAAAATATAATAAAAATGTTAAAATAAAAGATATGACACGTAGAAGATTCCATGATTTAGCCAAACAATTTTTATTAGATGAATGTTTTTATAGTGTACATGAATTTACTCTGTTTTTAAATACTGCTTCTTCAAATTTAAATGTTTAATGTGTTAGTATTTTTTTATATAAATTTTTTTTTCTGTGTATGTGCTATGGTGCGTCTATTGCTATACATATTATTTTATCCTCATATCTGTTGTTTATGTTAAGTTTGTGTTACGTAAATTCATTTTGACTTAAGGTTTGTAATCTACAATTTTTGTTATTTTATATTATTTTAATTATTTTATCCTGTGACTTTAACTGTACCTTGTATGGAAAATGGTCAATAAACGATCTATCTATCTATCTATTATTATTATTATTATTATTATTATTATTATTATTATTATTATTATTATTATTATTATTATTATTATTATTATTATTATTATTATTATTATTATTATTATTATTATTATTATTATTATTATTATTATTATTATTATTATTATTATTATTATTATTATTATTATTATTATTATTATTATTATTATTATTATTATTATTATTATTATTATTATTATTATTATTATTATTATTATTATTATTATTATTATTATTATTATTATTATTATTATTATTATTATTATTATTATTATTATTATTATTATTATTATTATTATTATTATTATTATTATTATTATTATTATTATTATTATTATTATTATTATTATTATTATTATTATTATTATTATTATTATTATTATTATTATTATTATTATTATTATTATTATTATTATTATTATTATTATTATTATTATTATTATTATTATTATTATTATTATTATTATTATTATTATTATTATTATTATTATTATTATTATTATTATTATTATTATTATTATTATTATTATTATTATTATTATTATTATTATTATTATTATTATTATTATTATTATTATTATTATTATTATTATTATTATTATTATTATTATTATTATTATTATTATTATTATTATTATTATTATTATTATTATTATTATTATTATTATTATTATTATTATTATTATTATTATTATTATTATTATTATTATTATTATTATTATTATTATTATTATTATTATTATTATTATTATTATTATTATTATTATTATTATTATTATTATTATTATTATTATTATTATTATTATTATTATTATTATTATTATTATTATTATTATTATTATTATTATTATTATTATTATTATTATTATTATTATTATTATTATTATTATTATTATTATTATTATTATTATTATTATTATTATTATTATTATTATTATTATTATTATTATTATTATTATTATTATTATTATTATTATTATTATTATTATTATTATTATTATTATTATTATTATTATTATTATTATTATTATTATTATTATTATTATTATTATTATTATTATTATTATTATTATTATTATTATTATTATTATTATTATTATTATTATTATTATTATTATTATTATTATTATTATTATTATTATTATTATTATTATTATTATTATTATTATTATTATTATTATTATTATTATTATTATTATTATTATTATTATTATTATTATTATTAT
Organism: Psylliodes chrysocephalus; assembly: GCA_927349885.1. Lineage (NCBI taxonomy): Eukaryota > Metazoa > Arthropoda > Insecta > Coleoptera > Chrysomelidae > Psylliodes > Psylliodes chrysocephalus. The sequence goes on along the minus strand of OV651824.1, from coordinate 195,459 downwards.
TATTATTATTATTATTATTATTATTATTATTATTATTATTATTATTATTATTATTATTATTATTATTATTATTATTATTATTATTATTATTATTATTATTATTATTATTATTATTATTATTATTATTATTATTATTATTATTATTATTATTATTATTATTATTATTATTATTATTATTATTATTATTATTATTATTATTATTATTATTATTATTATTATTATTATTATTATTATTATTATTATTATTATTATTATTATTATTATTATTATTATTATTATTATTATTATTATTATTATTATTATTATTATTATTATTATTATTATTATTATTATTATTATTATTATTATTATTATTATTATTATTATTATTATTATTATTATTATTATTATTATTATTATTATTATTATTATTATTATTATTATTATTATTATTATTATTATTATTATTATTATTATTATTATTATTATTATTATTATTATTATTATTATTATTATTATTATTATTATTATTATTATTATTATTATTATTATTATTATTATTATTATTATTATTATTATTATTATTATTATTATTATTATTATTATTATTATTATTATTATTATTATTATTATTATTATTATTATTATTATTATTATTATTATTATTATTATTATTATTATTATTATTATTATTATTATTATTATTATTATTATTATTATTATTATTATTATTATTATTATTATTATTATTATTATTATTATTATTATTATTATTATTATTATTATTATTATTATTATTATTATTATTATTATTATTATTATTATTATTATTATTATTATTATTATTATTATTATTATTATTATTATTATTATTATTATTATTATTATTATTATTATTATTATTATTATTATTATTATTATTATTATTATTATTATTATTATTATTATTATTATTATTATTATTATTATTATTATTATTATTATTATTATTATTATTATTATTATTATTATTATTATTATTATTATTATTATTATTATTATTATTATTATTATTATTATTATTATTATTATTATTATTATTATTATTATTATTATTATTATTATTATTATTATTATTATTATTATTATTATTATTATTATTATTATTATTATTATTATTATTATTATTATTATTATTATTATTATTATTATTATTATTATTATTATTATTATTATTATTATTATTATTATTATTATTATTATTATTATTATTATTATTATTATTATTATTATTATTATTATTATTATTATTATTATTATTATTATTATTATTATTATTATTATTATTATTATTATTATTATTATTATTATTATTATTATTATTATTATTATTATTATTATTATTATTATTATTATTATTATTATTATTATTATTATTATTATTATTATTATTATTATTATTATTATTATTATTATTATTATTATTATTATTATTATTATTATTATTATTATTATTATTATTATTATTATTATTATTATTATTATTATTATTATTATTATTATTATTATTATTATTATTATTATTATTATTATTATTATTATTATTATTATTATTATTATTATTATTATTATTATTATTATTATTATTATTATTATTATTATTATTATTATTATTATTATTATTATTATTATTATTATTATTATTATTATTATTATTATTATTATTATTATTATTATTATTATTATTATTATTATTATTATTATTATTATTATTATTATTATTATTATTATTATTATTTATTATTATTATTATTATTATTATTATTATTATTATTATTATTATTATTATTATTATTATTATTATTATTATTATTATTATTATTATTATTATTATTATTATTATTATTATTATTATTATTATTATTATTATTATTATTATATTATTATTATTATTATTATTATTATTAATTATTATATTATTATTATTATTATATTATTATTCACTCAATTTTTTACAAAAAAGGGAGTATTAGTTGAGTTCTGTAGAACATTCCATTTCTGAGATTTTTCAGTTTTAGTCCTACTCATACATGCAATTTATATACAATTTTATCATGGGCTGATTTCGTCATGAATATTAAAATGGGCCCTTAATAAAAATTTTCATTTTTGGAATTTTTATACTATACATATTTCACACCTGTTTGTCGGGAATAATAGCGGGCATTATCACTGACTATAACCGCATTTGATGGCAATTTTGGTATCTGCTGGTTTTCAAACAATTGCTCGAACAAACTTGAAGACATATCTTGGTGATAATCTGCAGATAAATTTAGGATGTTGTTTGCCGCTAATAATAATAGCAAAGAATTTGCTACAAATGCATTTTCATTGTAGCATGTAAAATAATTATTCTCTTGTTCCTATTTGGAGGAGCATTAAAGGAACATTTAGCTGACTGATCACTCTATCCTTTTTTCACAACGTCATGAGTGTCATACCACGTCTCGTCGAGATCAATGAGGTTGAATACTATGGAGATGACATGCCAAAAAAAACGACATCCCTTCCCCCTCTCTTAGTGGTCATGTCATAGTTGTCAAAGAGCTGTCAGAACTTTGTTCAAATTTAAATATTTCGACGTTAATAAGTGTTTTTTTTTTATTAATTTGTATAAAAATCATGACTAAGTGTGCCAAAATTAATTGTAAAAACTCTTCAGTGAAAGAGCGTAAGAAAATATCTAATTTAAGTTTTTATAAGTAAGTATAAGGAGTGTACTTAGAATTTTTTTTAGAATGCTTAACTTTTTTTATTATAGGTTTCCAAAAGACCCACAATATCTCAAAATTTGGTCTAAATTTGTGGGAAAAGACCAATTTGAGCCTAAACCGAATAGCATGTTGTGCTCTATTCACTTCAAGGAAGAATTTTTTGATAAGAGTGAGTTTAGGGTCAGATTAAAGAAGAATGCTGTTCCGACAATAAATGAATGTTTAGTTAGTATATACTTTATTTACAATAAAACTTAAATAACTAACTTAATAAAGAACATTGGCTTGACTAACTTTATAATAAAGACAAATAACTATATTAAAACTTAGATAACTATAATAAAACTTAAATAACTAACTTTATAATTAAACCTAAAAACCAACTATAATTAAACTTAAAAACCAACTTATAATTACACTTAAATGACTAACTTTTTAAGTAACACATAATTTAGAATAAAATTTCAAGTATTTAAAAGCAGTTTTTATTAGATCCTAATTTCCTATTATTATACCGTTTTGATAATGAATATACTGTATAATAATAAATACTGGTGATGTATTTTTATTATTTAATTAGATTTGTGGCCATCACTCACTGCTATGTACCTCCTCATCCTCATGATATAAAATAATATGCCCGCTCATGTACTACATCACAATTATTAATAATATTAAATGAACAAACATTACATTGATTTTCCTTAATTTAAAAACCTGCCGACTTTGTTCACAATACACAATAAATATAATTTAAAACATATTACGAAGTTAATGATATTTAAAAATTAGTAGTTTTGGAACTTAAACTAGTAGTTTTTGTATCATGGATCTATATTTAAGGCTTAATAACATACCAAATCTTGTTCCAGACTAACCCATCCATACCTACACCTCCTCCTCCAAAAATCAGGATCCTATCAAATATTCTTATTAAACCAGCAAATCAAACCAGTCAGATCGAATTACCTGTACCCTCTACTTCTTCTCTAAATATTCCATATGAAGAACCGCTGACGCCAAAGAAACAAAAAATATGACATACACTCTCCTCTGTCCGGGCAACAAGTGCAAAAAGAAAGCGAAAATTAAAATTGCTAAGACGACAACTTTCTCGAAAAGTGAATAAAATTGCCAACTTAAAAAATATATTAAATGATTTAAGTAAAAAACGTTTGAAAAAATGTTAGTTCATGTTGAATTAAGAGATAGTTTCCGTAGAAATTGTATTCCTTTGGAGGAATTAACTATTTTAAAGTGCAATATAACAAGCCAGTTAAATGTTACTTCAAAGGAATATGCAATGTCTGATAATATTGACGATTTTGAGAAAGTGAATTGAAAATGATCATGATTATTTACCAGATCCAGTCTCCTCCTTTTCTAAATATATAATCACTTACATTTCTGGATATGTTGTTTAATATTTAAAAAAGAAAATCATTTGTGAACAATGTCTAGATGCTTTAATAAGTAAAACTAGAGATTTTTTCTATTTTCATTCATTGATATAAAGAATAAAAATGGTTTGCAATATCCATCGGAAGATGTAATAAACATTTGTTTAAAATGTAAAAAAATATTAAAAATTATGAAAGACTCTAAGAAAAAAATATCAGTTGATATCATCAGCACACATTAGTTTTAAAAGAATTCATAAATTCTAATGTCTTTTCGAATATTATGCAGCACAGTTTGGACCAATTTGTGTTGGATAATCATAGAATATTATTAATCAAGTGCATAGTTGATAAATATGTTAGTATCTGACTAACATATCTCAATAAAACTAGAGTTAATAAAGCTGCTAGCATAAGACATCAAAACAACAAAATAGTGTTGTTTAAAGGTCAATAAATATTTTTTTAAATAATAAAAAAAATTTTGTAGTGTCTTATTAAGAATGGGACACAGAAAAACTGAAGAGTTACCTATAATTTTACCAAATTTGGCAAAAGTTTTTGGTGTCATTCTATGTTACACTTATTTGAACTATAATTATATATTTTTTGATGTTTTTTAAGTAAATCATATAGGTACTTCAAAATTAAAATGAAGAATATTCGCATTCTAAGCATAGTCTTATTTTTAATCAGATTATTCAGTTGTTCTGTATCCCTTTCTCAATGAGACACCTTGTATATAAACTTCCCACTTGAACAATTTTATATTTTTCAAGTATGTACAATACAGGTGTATCAGAAATTAAAGCAAAAAGACAACTTATAACAATGGTTTAAATTTAGTAATGTCAAGTCATCCTTGCACCCTAAAAAAGTACCAATGAAGAAATTATTCCTCCAATGCAACGAAACAGTTATTTTTAGGATAAGATTTTGTATCAAATGTTATCCACAGCCACAGGGTTTCTTTTTAAATGGCATGACATTCAAAATTTTGGTCAAAACAATTTTCATCATGCACTTTTCTTGGAAATTCACAATGCTTTATCAGGATTAAAAACATCAGAAAAAGTGGTTAAAGTTTTCTTTTTGTAATCACAAATAAATAAATAAAAATAAATTATCTCTATAATTCCATTTGTATAGTTGTATGCTGTGCATCTGTGAGATTGTTGTTTATTATACATAAGTACCAATTCTAGAAATCTTTAGTAAGTACTTGCTTGCAATTTTAGTAATATATGTACCTACCCTATATAATTAATTATTTCAAACATAAATAAAACCAACAACTATTATCTGAGTCTTTTTAGTTCCGATTGGTTTTGACAGAGTAGTTTTGATCAAGGTTTTCTTCCATCTACTTTTAACCATAAAGTCATACCTAGCTGAATTTTTGGTCTTTTTAAACTTTTGACTGTAGCGGGTCATATTTTTAATGTATGTCATCTGCAGCAGGAAGACCTACATGTTTTACATTTAAAAGTAATTAATTGTCCTTTCTACAAACTCGGTTGTATTTGTACCGAAATATATTTATTCACAATTCACGTAGTGGTTTGGTTTTTGGTTTGGTAATTTGATTTCATAATTCTCCTCATTGTCAGATTTTGACATTGGCAGCTTTGATCAAGACAAGAGAGTTCTTGAATGAAAAATCGCAGTTCGGGTTTTAGTTTTAAAGCACAAAGAGATTAACAAATCTGATGCACAGTGTTATTCGAACGTTGATTTTCGATCACACAGGTCATATATCGGACGGTTTCGGCGAAGACAGAACAATATAATAATATTAATCTTTTTTATGGTCTTGGCATTGGCTTGGTCGGAAAACGGTTAATAAATAATATTTGAATACGACCCTTCTTAGTCAACCAGTTAAGCCACTCCCAGTGGGGTCATTTTTAATAAAACGTATCATATGCAAAACAATTGCCTCATGGCATCTCCATTAGTATTATACCTCCATGGTCGAGATACACTATAAATTTATTTTCCTGACGTGCTTAAGATCATAGATATATAACAACTACTACTCAGTCACGCTATTTTAGTTTTAAAATTGGCGGGTTTTGAATTTACTTTGACAGAATATAATAATTTTACATTTTCAATAGCATTTTTTTAACACGCATCTCATGCATGTTGAAAATTCTAATAAAAATGTAAATTTTTATGTTAAATAATTTTAGAGGTGTAAAATAAATAATAAATTGTATTAACTAAATATTATTTATAGAATCTTTATTGCTTACAACAATAAGCATACTATATATTTTTTGAATAAACTTTTATTTTAAATAACACAAAACAAACAAAAATATTTTCTTTAATTGTGCGAAATAAAACAAGAGTTCCATCCATAAATCCGTAAACGAAAAAAAAAACTTTTTAAAACACATGATTTTGTTTTTATTTGACTCAGTACTTATGCATTTGTAGCGATTAAACTAATTTATTATTTACTATTTCTAATTTTTATAACACTAATTAAAATTTACTTGCTTTATATGTAATTAAAATACTTTAGATTTATGAAGATTAAAAAGCTTGGTTAATACATATAAATAATTCGCATATCAAGAAAAATTATTATCAAAATGAAAATTAGAATTAAAGTTTTTTAAGGATTTCAATATTTGGGGATAACACAAATACGAATATTTCGTTTTTTTTTTTTTTTTTTTCAGTTGACAATAAAGTAAAAATGTTTGTTCTAAAACATTGCAAATGGGCCAGAACAATTTAGGGTAAAATGGGGTAATGGCCAGAGCTGGGCAGTAGTTAACTACTAAGTAGTTTAATTAGTAGTTAAACTACTTTGAAGGTAGGTGGTAGTTGTAATTAACTACTTTTTAAAATGAGTAGTTTATTTGTAGTTGGAAGTATTTCACATGAGTAGTTGGTAGTTAACTACTTTTTTCAACTACTTTAAAGATATTTAACTACTTTAAAAGTAGTTAACTACTTTCGGAAGTAGTTAACTACTTTGGAAAATAGTTAGTTACTTTGGGAAATAGTTAGTTACTTTTATAATAAGTAGTTAACTACTTAATAAGTAGTTTAACTACTTATTCAATTACATAATTTAAAATAAGCGTCAACTATTGAGATGCTTTTTTGTCTATTTGAATATGCGATGCGCTGCATTAGTTTAGTTATCTCCAGTGCTTCGCGATACAAAGACGTGTTGTTCGATTTATCCGTAAAAAAAAAGGCACGTGGGTAAATTCTGTTACGTGATTACGTCTAGTCTAATCTAGTCTATTAATGGTGCGTTTTTCTTTCGACGTGGTTTTGTGAACATAAAATGGTAAGTTAATTTTGTCCGAATTTATACTAAACAAAGTAAAATTAACTTATTTATAAAGGGTAGTTATTTCACGCGTGTCGATGTCTCGATTGGTTGTTATTTATTTGTCAATATTTTTTTTGTATTTTTAATGGCACAATAACGATTAATGCCATTAATTTTAACGATTTTTTTATTGTTTGATAGGTAAATGAATACCCTAAAATCGGCATTGATTTATTATTATACAGGGTGTTGCACTTTCTTTTTGAAGTGAAGTCAAGTTGCAACACTTTCTTTGTCAGTATTTTTGATTAATTATAAACGTGTTGTTTATTGCACAGGTGGACAAAAAAATATTTTTTTGATATAATATGCTGTTTATAGAACAAGTGCGAGCGAGATGAATGCTTTAAAAATCTGTAAATAAAAAAATATTCTTCATGTTTATTATTTGGAACTCTAAGTCTAGTCGTTTTTTATTACAAGACGATAATAGATTGAATTAATTTAATGACAATTTACAACAAAATTGTAAAGTCCGAGAAAATGAATTTAACTACTGATAATCATAAAACAACCTGTCTAATATTGATAAGAAATTGTATTACATTATGTTTTAGGATTCTGAAGAAAGAGATCGTTCTGATGAAAATATGTATTCTGACGACAGCACTGCTGATCCCGATTTTGATTTATCAACATATGGGAAAAGAAAACAAACAATCAAAGACTATTTTGGTTTAAACACCAACAAAAAAAAACAATTAAAAGTGTCTTATTATAGTGACACCGACATGACAAACTTATCTCAAGCTTCAACATCTACGGTGAGCAGTGTGAGGACAATAAGTGAAGGTGGAGATCAAGATACCAGAAACAAGTTCAGCAATTCGGCATTATTTGATGGCACATTTTTTCATATTATAACTACTACACAAAATTGTATAAAAGCTAAATGTGCATTGTGTGTTCCCCAGGAGATATTTATTAAAGGCCCTGTAACGACTACATCAAATTTTCTTAAACACTTACGATGTAAACATGGTGAGTCTTCTATTGAAAAATATAAAAGCCACAAACGTGCCTGTCAAAATAAAATTAAAGAAATTGCAGGTAAAATGACATCCATGAATCCCATGATGACAGCCTTTAGAACAGAAAACGAAAAATTGTTACCTGCCTTGATGAAAAACAAAAAAAGGATCAATGAAGAACGGTTTAATGGAAAATTTGTCAACTTTTTTGTACAGACCATGATACCTCTCTCAATTATTGAACATGAGAGTTTTAGAGAACTATTTTCTGATTTTAATGTCTCTATTATGAGTAGAAGATCTTTAGTTCGAAGAGTTGATGAACAGAGTCGTATAGTAACTCATATTGTGAAAAAAAATATTCAAAATTCAAAGTATGTGTGCACAACTGCTGATATTTGGTCAGCAAAAAGACGTAGTTTTTTTGGTGTTATTGGTCATTGGTTTGATAAGGATCTTAAGAGAAAATCGGCTGCTCTAGCCTGTCGTCGATTTTATGGGACGCACTCATTTGATAGGATAGCAGAAATATTAGAAGACATCTATTTGCAATACGAATTCTCATAATGAAAGTAATTTTGTAAAATCCTTTAAAGAATTTAGTTCAACCGGCAATATTCAAGAAATTATTGCAGAAGAACGAGTAGAAGACCTCGAAAAATACATTTTTTCGTTAGATTCCGAAGAATCTGAAGAGGAAGTTATGCAAAAGGCTGATATCTCCTTTTTGTCTTTTGACACACAACAATTTTGCCTTCCAAAACACGTACGATGTGCAACTCATACTTTGCATTTGTTGGCTACTACTGATATAAAGAACGTGATAGATTCAAATACTGCTTTTCGTACTCGACATGAGAGAGTTCTACATAAATGTACGCTGTTATGGAAAAAGGCAGGCAAACCTAAAAGTGCAGAAATTATTCAGTCAGTATTGGGACATACACTTAGTTATCCGTGCATTACTAGATGGAATTCTTTTTATGATGGTATAAGCCAAATACTACAAGAAACAAATAAACTCAAAGAACTATTTGATAAATTAGATATAAAAGATTGTTTTAAGGATACTGAACTACAATATTTAGAAGGTTATTGCAGAATTCTTAAACCCCTGGCAGATACTATAGATTTCTTACAAGGGGAGGAACATACTTATTATGTATATTTGTTACCTAGTATACTCTCTCTGAAAGTGAAATTAGAAAAATTAGAATCTGATGGAACAAATTCCCCTGTATCAATTTTGAAAAATTTATTTGAAAAGACGCTAATTGAGAAATTGCAAACAAGATTTGCTGATCTTTTCTCCGTTTACGAAAACTCAAAATTGGCAGTAATAGCAGCTGTATTAATACCAAGTGTAAAACTACGTTGGATTAAAATTATTGTTGATAAAGATAACATTGATGCAACGAAAAAATACATCATCGAAATGATCGTTAACGAGGGAACACAATTATTATTATATATTATTTACTAGTACGATGGTAAGTTTAGCCGAAGATAATTTTTTTGACTTCGGGGAAAATCCTAAAAATGTGTGTGAAATATCTTCAAACAAGAGTTCCCTTATGAGTGCTACTACCACCAAGAAGACTGATAACCTAGTTAAAACTAAGTTTGAACTTGAATTGTTGAAGTACCTGGACGACGGTAGAAACACTATTGATATATTTGAAGAATACACTCTTTTAAAGGAACTTTTTATTAAAAACAATACTTGTTTGCCATCTTCAGCCGCAGTTGAAAGACTGTTTTCGTTCGCAACGTATATAAACGCTTCCCGCCGGCATGCTTTAAATGATAAGGTATTTGAACAGTTGGTGTTAATGAAAGCTAACAAAAAGAGATTTTCTTAATACTTTAATATTTTGTCCATTTTACATTTTATTTTAGTTTACTTTATTCTTTTGTTAATCTTATCATTAGTGTAATAGTGTTTTTACAACAATGAATAAAATGTTGAGTTTTTGCTTCTTAAAACACTTAAATTAGTACTTATTATTTAGGGTCTGGCATGATTCGTGACACAATGATAATTTTTCTTCATTTAAAAGTGATATTTTAAAAAGTAGTTGAAAAAGTAGTTAAAAAAAACGTTATTTAACTACTCAGTAGTTGGTAGTTTAACTACATTTTTTATGGAGTAATTAATTACTAAGTAGTTCAACTACTTTTTAATGTAAGTAGTTAGTAGTTGATAGTTAAATACTTTTTTCAAGTAGTTTGCCCAGCTCTGGTAATGGCGGTCACTTAAGCAAAAATGTCATTAAAAAAAATAAAAACAATATATTTATTCAAAAAGTAAAAACATATAACATAACCTTTATTCTTTGGATTAAGAGGAAAATTTACATTACAAACTAAAAGACCTGCGGGGCAACGGTAGTTTAGTAGGTATAAAAATTACAACTTAAAGGTGGAGCCTAAATACTACAAAATTACTTCCGAGACGAAACAAAATCAGCATTCATTCATAATTTTAACAATTGCATGTAGATACGAAGGATGCATATTCTAAACTTTAACGCGCGAAGTTGAAGACAAAGGAACCGAAAAATATTCCACAATAGCACAAAATAATATTACCTATGTATTTTACAATATAAGTATGGTGTAGATTAAAACTTATTTTTGCTGTCGACAAATTTGGTCAAAAAATCTTTTAGAAATATACCTTTCATTTGACGAAAAACGAAGGCCTAAACGAAAAAAATATTCTTCATAAAAGTTTCGCCGTGTATTGACAAGGTAATAGTGCTTTCTTTATATGTTTTGCTATGAAATTAACAAAAATATAGCAATAAACAATTACTGATGTCATGGTTTTACTGGAAAGAAAGCAGTCTCTTGACTGGGATGAAATGTATGCTTGACTCTGTATGTTTGACTCTCTTACATAATTTTATATAGGTATTATTGATTTATCCGCTATGAAGGCGAATAATGTTTTATATGGTGTATTACTTCATGATTTTTTTTTTTTGAGGAAAATAAAAAAATAAAATATAAACTATTTATGGAAGGTATAAGCACAGTATATATAAGTATAGGTTATAAACAGTAAGGCTATTGCTTTGCAGAATACAATAAATTCTTAATAAAAAAATTCAATAATTAGAAGTATATAAAGCATAAATTAATAATATTAAAATATATAAGTACAGGACTCAAATCAGATTCACCACATTAATCTACATTTTCCAAAACATTAGCGGCTATGATCAAACTATTTATGCAGTTTTTCTGTGCCATACAGGGTGCATTAACCGATGTAGCCAATATTTTTTTCTGCATTTGCAAATTTTGCTTCCATAGTCTAGAATAGAATAATATTGTTAAAATATTGTACATACATGAAAATTATCGGTGAATAGTACCATTTTTGCATTTGCATGATAAGTTCTGTTATTTCTGGTAGCAGGTCGAGCATAATCTTAAGTGGGTATCAGACTTCAATCTTGATCTACTTTCCATTCATTCTCTTTAAAGAGTTTAGCCAAATACTTAGCTGGTAAAAACATCTTAATCCTAGGGCTTCTTCAGTCAATGGCAATTTAGCAATTATTTTAAAGGGGCCATTAATCTCATCAAAATATTAATGGAAGTAACATTGGCAGTTTTTGAATACAGTTTGATGAAAAATTTTTCAAGATTAGAGAATGTGTTTTCAGAGTACCAAATCCATCCAAAAGGTGATGGTGTTCAAGGTAGGTTTTCCAACAGGTTCTTTTTCCAATGCCAGACAATTGGATGGATTCATTAAGACCTGTCACAGAATGAAAAAATGGCAAATTTTTTAGAAGTTTTTTTATCCTCCTCGCCCTATTATGAACCATATCTTTTTAGTTCAAAACTACTTAAAATAAATTAATAAGACTAGAACATCTGTATCGTTGCAATCAATAATGCAGCGTGAATTCCCCGAATTTCTGGGTGATAATATGTGCAATAAGATACGAGTATCAGCTTTTTCAAGATTTAAATTTAAGAAATCGTCTTTTGATGGTTCAAAATTCATCCCATATTTATTGATACTCGCGAATCCATCACTAGATACAAATTTTCAAGAAGTTGCTCTGACAGAAAATGTGTTAAACGTCTTTTATTAAATATCTGGAAGTGGAATATTGGGTCGGTCAATTTCTATATCAATTGATTTCTGGGATCATCTCTTTTGACGTGTATTTTTGATAGAATTTTCTTTATATTGATTAAAAACCACATCTATCCTTTGAGCATTAAATTTATTTTTGAAAATAATCTTTACAAATATATTAGCATATTCTTTAAATGATATGCAACTTTTGGACTTTCCCAAACCATCAAAAATGTGACAAGTTTTGCAAGATCACCTAGGTGCAGGTAAGTCTTTGTGGGTCATATTGCTCTAAAATATTTCCCAATAAACTCTTATTTGTAGAGGTGCCGAGATACCCATTTACTGTTAGAGACATGTGAGAGGCTGTCAGATCAAACTTAAATATTTCGGCATAATTACCTAATGCTTCTGTCCATACCCTTTGCTAATAAAATATTAGGAAGAAACTGTTGACCATATATGGACATTTTAACTCTATCATAGAGTTTTTTGTTTTAAATTCCATCTGGACTGGCAGGAACATAATCAAATTCGGAATCAATAAAAGTCCACACATAAAAACTTTTTCTTGCTAATAAATTTCCAAATCTTATTTTCCTCTGGATTTATTATCCATGTCATATAAAAAGGCTTTAGCAAAAAATAAAAGATTATGAGATTGTTTAAAAAATGCCTTTCCTTTTTTTACAAATGGCTCCAAATTTTGAAACAGTGACTCGTTTTCGTCTTACATTTTGCTACAATCCACAATCAGCTTGATCTCTTGTCACATTCATTTTTTTCTCATCTATAGACATTATCAATTATCAAACTTTTTAGAAAATTTTCTTTTGCAACGCGCATCAAAGAGTGTGAGAGATCAAAGCCCACGCTCGAAAGCAAAAAAAAATATTTACTAAGTTCGAAAAAATATACATTACTTTAACAGCTTAAAGAGTTGTTAACATGCTGGAATTTATTATTCTTAACTCGAAGATGTATTCATTAAAAAAAATTCCCGTGCAATATAAAAGTTAATTTATAATTCAAATCTCATTGTATACCTTTTAATTTCGGATATATTTTTTTAATAAATAAATGATAAAATTTATTTAAAATAATTGAGCGAAATTACTGTATGTAAAAATAACAAAGTGTACAGACATAAAACAAAATAAATTCAAATCACTTGCGTACGTTTATCACTTGTAAACAGTAGAAAAGGATATACATTTTGTTGGTGTCGCCCTCTAGACGAAAAAGCTTTTAACGTATTTTTTTAATTTTTATTGAGAAAAATAAATGTTCCTGTAAAAATTAAAAACATATATTGTTCTCTTCTAGCATTTTGATTTGTATTTTTTTTTTTTTTTTTTTTTTCGATAGAAAGATATCTTCTTACATTTTCTAAAAATAAACCGATTCAAATATTCAAAAAGTGACTCCTTTACCTGTACTTACATAATTTTTCAAAAAATAAAAAATAATCCGTAAAATTGGTGTACTATGAAACACATTGCATATTATATAAATATGTCTATATTAGTATTACAGAAATGATTTACGTAAAACAATAAGGTGTACCTACAAATATGTAAACTTTAATTATCCCTCGTAAAACATCAGTAAAATATTTTGTAAATTGTTTTCATTCACAAATATTAATTTCTTAAAAATCTAACAGAGGCGCCACTTGCCAGACGAAAAATCTTGCAATGTAAGGGTTTCGTAGTACCCCATTTTTAAAATTTATTTTTAAGTATTTTTTAAAAGAAAAAAATATGTACGTGTAGATAAAGGTTAAATCTAGGCTCCTCTGGAACCACTTTTTCAAAATTCAATTTAGTTTTTTCTAAAAAAAATTGAGAAAATGGATCAAAAAAGTCGAGTTTTGTGTTTTTTTTTTTTTAGAAAAAACAAATTGAAATTTTGAAAAAGTGTTTCCGGAGGAGCACAGATTTAACCTTTACCTACAGGCACATATTTTTTTCTTTTAAAATATGTCAAAAATAAACTTTAAAAGTGGGGTACTACGAAACCCTTGCATGCTCTGCTCTAAAGCCAAGTAAATACTCCTCTTAAACCACAGGAAAAAACTCTAATCTAATATTAATTTAAACCGGTCATGTCTCCGGGCATTACTGGTCAACATAAACGCAATGGTCACAAATATAAGCTGTCGGCGAGTCCTTTCCAGAACATTGGGAGTGTGTCCATAACCCACAAATAGTACACCTGTACCATAACTCATTGTCTGCACCATAGTCTCTCTCGATATGGTGGTAAATTCAAATATAATTTTAAGCCGAAAATTTCCCGCTAAAATAGTGAATAATTGAGAAGTATATTGTCTGTTCCGTGAAACGAGCTGTAAATCCAGGAGCTATTTTTATTTTGATAGTTAAAAATATTACGATTTTTTTATTGTTAGCTATTACAATAAGAGCAGCGTTTGGATTAACAACACATTGAAAAGAACATGTAATATAATTTTCAATTTTACCTGAATCACTTATTTTTTTACCTATAGAGGCTAGATCTGAAAAAAAATGACTCTGGTATTAAAGAAAATTGTATAAAATATTTTATTTGAAAAATTATATAATTTATTTTAAAGTCGAGGATAAACTCTAGCCATATCCATTTTACTGAAAAAAAAAGCCTATATTAAATTAAATCATTTGTTAATTATTACGAGATGTTTGTGATAATACAGTGTCTGCTATCGAATGTTTTACAATACATTTTGCTAATGTCCAAGTGAAAACTACAAAGAGAAGTGCGAGAAGAAATGGAATACTATAAACGTAGCCAGCCGGCTGCGTGTGGATGTATCGCGCCGTGTGCCTGTTCATTTACACAGCACATAAATCAACATTCATATTATTTGTTTCCTGATCGCACTAATACTCTATAGTGTTCACTTCGATGCTAGCAAAGCGTACTGGAAAGTGTTCAATAGCCGATACTGTATGCTAAAATCAACAAGTGAAATAAAAATTTGTAGTTTAAATGAACAGCTACTTCGAAAAAGGAGAAAAACTGAAACTGTAAATTATTATAGTTGAATTTTAAAAGCTGTTTCAACTGGAAAACTATTATCTAGGTCTTGGAGGACAGCCATAGAACTCCCTACTCCTTGAATCGTGTCTATAGAAAAGCATAAGATACTAGTAAAATTATAATATTAGAGGTTATTGACTGAAAAATATGAAAAATGATGACACACGTCAAAATTGGCACCTACATTAAAAGTAGGGAAAACTGAAACAGAAAATTTTTATACTTAAATTTTAAAGGCTTTTCCTAATTTAAAAGTATTATCTAGAACGGGGAGCCTTGGATGACAGCCATGGGCATCCCTCCTTGAATTCTATTTTTTGTTGAGTTTGTTGTACGTACGTTTTGCTTTCCATATTAAATAAATAAGCCCTTAATGCAACAATACAAATCACAATAAATATCGCTGAAACAAAATTAATATCAATAAATGGTATAAATTTTGTAGCATTTTACGCTTCGCTTCGCCTTTAACCAATGAACGTGCCGATGTCAGACGTGTCAAAATTCAAAACAATACTAGCGCCATGTGACTCTGCGCCTGGCCGCAGCGTAACTCAAAGCCATTTCTTGAATCCCAGTGACATTACTACAGGGGATATATTGTGGGAACAGAGTTGCCGACCATAAATTAAGTCCAGCGTATTAGGTACGTACAGTTCATCAAATTTCTAGAGGTGTTCGACGCCCAGACAGAGAACGCGCTACGTGTGACTAAGATAGCTATTGTACAGTCTGCTAAACGTTATTTTAAATAGTTTTTAATATTTTTAGGTAATTAAATTTTAAAAGTGTGGAATAGTTTAGGGATTAAATTGGTCTGATTGGACTTTCTTAGAACGTTTTTAAAAGCAGCTAAAGATAGTATGTAGAATTGAAAATAATTATTATGCCAAAAAAGGTGTTTTGGAATTCCTTCAACCTTTTGAAATTGAGTCAGAAAATATAAATTTTATAGGATAGCGGAAAATACCTATAATTTTTTTGTAGGCCTTTGTAAATCGTGGAAATAGTTTATATTTTATTTCTACCTCATTAAGGAAAGTGGTACCTATTATTAATAACGGTTGTTTCTGAAACATTACTAAAATTTTCGAAATTTTGTTTTTCTACAAAATAATAAACTATACTATTTAGAAAAAAATTTATTTCTCTTATAATTTTATAAAAAATAACAGGGGAATATTTATATTTCTTGATCTATTAAACAAAACGATAAACTATCTCGACGAATGACACCATGTTCTAGTACGGAAGCTAGCTTTACATTTTTGTTGGTGGTTTCATGGGTTTCATATCAATTTTTTGTAATTGTAGTTTACACGTACATATACCTCTTAACACTCTTGTTTGCTTTATTAAAAAAGTGTGTTGTTGTGATTTACGTCGAAATAAGTCAAAAACAACTTGAAACCCCATATAAAATCAAAAAGGAGAAACGGAAAAAAATTGAGCCTGTAAATGAACACAACTCAGAAACAAAAATAGCTATCTAATAATAAAAAAATAAAATTTGATTCTTGTGCAGCTTCATCATCATTAACTGTTTTTGGTTTTTTAATGGTTTTTCTTGGTGATGAAAATTCCGATATCTCACGGTTATCGATTCTTTTTTCTCTCCAGAAATGCGGACGACAGTGTTTTTAGATACTCCTGTGGCTGCAGCAACACGATCATTTACATTTTTAAATGGTATTGAAGGTGAATTAAAGTTTCCTTCTCTTCTCATAAACTCTATAACATTGGCTATTATTTCGCGAGATTGACTGTTAATCACGCGGCCTCTTAATTTGCTATTAAACTCCATACTTAGGTTCTATTAAACTGTAATGAACAAAAAACACAAACGAAAATAAAAGAAATGTTTTAGCGAAATTTACATCTGACATTTACGTCTGAATGAAATAGTGAAATACTTGATGCGCAGAGTGTACTTTCATTGCGTAAATCCGTCGGGATGCCTGTCAGTAGTGCTTTCTCTGTCTAGCCGTCGAAAGCCTCTAGAAATTTGATGAACTGTAGATCGGTTTTCCAAGGACGGTCGTACGATAATAAATTACAATAGGGCATTTTATTTTTGCAGTTTGAAAACTGTGACAACTGTGTATTCGGCGTTTGCTATGAGGCTGTTGTGCCAGCTCTCTTTGTGAATAATACATGTATAGGTATAATAGTAATACTGAAATCTAATTGAGAAACAACATAAAATAATTAAGATAATAAATAATAATTAAAACAATAAGATATTTAGAAAATTATGTATTTATGAAATTCACTTTATCGCCCTGTAGTAGAATGTAAAATGGGAAGTTTACAGGTAACTTATATTAAGCTTTTCTAAACAATTAGTTTTTGGTACTGTATTGTCAAACACCCTGTATATTTACCAAAAATAATATAGGTGTTTTGAACACTAATGCCATGTCCTCATTTTTAGCTCACTACTTTCTACAAAATTCACCAGAATGATCTGAAAACTGTATCTGCCGTCCTTCAGAGTACCGTCGATAGAATAAAAATCCGTATTGGCTGGAAAACGAGGCATTTGGAGTCTGCAGTGAACTGGTTGAAGAAAAATCGGTATTAAATATTTCACAAATACATGGCAAGGCAATGAACAACCGAACCGACATTTGTGATATTTTTTGAGGAATAAAAATATTTGAAAAAATTTAATTTAATAATATTACTCGTAAATCACTCAACATTATTGTTACTTATTATACCAAAAACTATTATTATTGTTATTTATATCATAGCATTTTTAGTTCAACAAACTTATTACTTGTAGGCAGTGGCCAAAATTTTGGGAGTTCACAATAACAGAATATAGATATCAAACAGATGTATGAAAAAAACTTTCAGTGTTTTAGAAAGTTTATAATATACCTTTCTAAAACACCAACAGTTTTTTACCTACATCTGTATCGAGATCTATATTCTGCTACTGTGAACCCCCAAAATGTTGGTTACGAGCCGCCCCTGCTTCTAGGTACAAACTTTAAAAAACAATGTTAAAAGTTTGACTTAAGGTTACTTCAAGCAAAAAAAATAGTATGATTTAAACCAAATCATCAAGTGGTTTTGAAAAGCGTTACTTAAAAAAAGAGTTTTCCTGTAGACATTATTGTGATATAGCTCATATTTCTACAGAAACTATTTAAATTTTTATTGTTGTTCTTTTATTGTTTTTACACGCTTGTAGTTGTTGCATAACATTAAAATAGTTTTTAGTCTTTTTTGTTTAAGTCATTGAAAGTATAATTTTTTAGGTGACAAAAATGATGGTTAATATAAAAATTATATATAATGCAACTAACATTAAATGGGGAGCATGGGAATGAATACGATCAAGGGTGAATTTGTTGTTGCAAAAATTATTAGATAGTAAAAAGTTTTATTATTATTCCTTAACTGCCCCCACTAATGTGTATCCAAGTTTGATTTTTTCACTTAACAATTGCGAATCTCTCTATAATCTAGTTTAATTTTCCAAATAATAACAGCAATATCCAAAGAAAATTGTTGGGTTCAATAACTCCATTATTTTTGATAAAAAATCTGATAATTATAATATCGAGGCATTTTTATTTATAATAAATAAAAATCATTGACCGAAAATAACAATTTAATTGCAAATAAAAAGTCATGTTGAATTCTAAAAAATGTTAATCAATTTTTAAACATAAAATTTTCCAAATAAAAAAAAATCGTTTGTTATTTAAGACAATTTTTTTATATAATTATTTAGAAATGTATAGAATTTGTGCACAGTGATATAAATATTATTAAATGATGTATTTAATTATACCTAATTAATCATATTATTGTTGTTGTAATAAAATGTTTTTATCGTTTAAGCAAAACTTGTAAAACTTGTAAATAAATATTTATTATTGTAATGCTGTTTCCTATTTATTTGTAGTTCTTGGAATTTAAAATACATTTTTAAACAACCTCGAAAATAAGAAATGTAAATTAATAATACTTTATTATAATAAACAGCAACGTTGCATAAACTGTCTAAGTTACAGAAATATATTGTGAGCGCTACCAACCATCAAGCCTAAAAACTACACAACTTCGGGGATTTTTAGATGGATTCATAATCATAAGACGTGAATAATAATTAGTCATCTAGTTATTTTAATAGTTCCTGTGTTTTAAATAAATAAAGAAAACCATTTCTAAACTCGAAACTGGAAGCGGGCAGCCCAACTTCGAACAGAATTGGATAAATTTTATCGTGTCTGTGTGTGTATAGCTTATTCTATTTTTTGTTTACATTCTGAGATTAAGTCCCTTAAATAGTAACTCATTTTGATAGATTATTTCCATCGTAGCACTTTTTCACATTTTTATTACATTTATTACATACGTTTGGCGCCAAATTGACATATTTTATATTTAATTTCGCGGTAAATTCAGATTTTTAACAGTTACATTGACTTGAGAATCGAAAATCAAATCGAACATTATCTTGAATCGATCTTATGTATATCGATTCTTTAGTGCTTTTTAATCGATTATTTCTGGAAGATCTAAAAGATAAATTATTTTAGAATCCAGAATCAATTAGGCATTCCAAACAAATGAATTACCAGTGGGCAGGTTTGGTGTATCTAAGGGTGGCGACATTATGGTGTATTCTATCTACTTTACGTAAAATCAGGAATAATGGATTACATTTAAATATTTTATGTCAAACACAATAAAAATAATATTTAAAAAACCCACCTATACATTTATTCATAAATTGGCAGGCTTGGCGAGTACTACTTCGAATAAAAATAGCGTCCAAGTTGCAAGACTATGTCGCTACCCCCTTAAATATACAAGAATTTCCCACTGGCACCTATTGTTTGACAGGTCGTTGGAATGCCTAATAGATTCTCAAAAACTGAAGTCAAGGTCAGCAGTGGGATTCTCATGTTTCGTACTCGAGACGTGTTGTAACGAGAAAGATTTTGCGATTCCTATCTCGGATATCGAGAAGGGATATATATCGATCTTAAATGTCAGTGTCACTCGCTTCATCTTTAGGTGCCGAGAATCGATTTTTAACCTGAAATCTTGTAATTTTGTGTCAATAATATCAATAGATATATTTAATTTTCATTTTTATAAAATAATATGAGGAGTATGAAAAAATGTTTCCTCCCAAGATGTGATAATGATTTACATTTATTATTAAATATATTTATTAGTGTTGCCAAAAATATGAAAAGAAGGAAGTTATTATTATTATTATTATTACACAGAAAAGCTTCAAGCAACAGCTAAATTATTTTAAGGTTTGTATAGTATCTATACTCTTTATTAAAATGAAAATGTTTTATTGTAATTTATTAGACTTCAATTATCTACCATTGTAGTAACGATGTTTTTTCTTCTTTTTTTTAGATACCTTTACATATAAATGGGTAGTACCACACAAATGTCTGCAAAGTTCTTGTTATTCACCACACCTCACTGATTCTACCAAAAACAGAAAAAATGTTTCTAAAAAGTTGACTGGAAAATAACCTACTAGAGGCGTTTTTATCTCTATTTAATAAAAATACACCGGATCTTCAAGATGCAGTAGTAATTTGTGACATTGCCCCCTTCATGAAATTTAAAATGGGCCTACTATAAGTTCGAAGGTGTATAACCTAAAACCCTCCTTCGGAACCTCCTTAAAGTTTTAAAGATAGTAAAGTTTTGTCTGAATCAGAAGAAACATCTTTAATATTTGATTCAGAGGGATTTAATAATAATGAGCAGGTTATTCAAGACCATTGAACTCTCAAAATAAATGAAAATAAACTGAAGGTATATTTAGGATTGCCCAACAGTGTTTCTAAAATCCTCAATCATATTTATGAGAAGGAAAGTATAGCTTACATAAACCTTTTACATTTCTGTGTAAATTAAAAGAACTCATTTTGTAAGACTAAATACTTAATAATTTAATAAACTGTTTTTTTTTTATGGATTTATCACATTATTTCAGGGATTATAATAAATGTATACAAACAAAAATGTAAAATCTATGAAAATTTTATTTATTAACCTATTATTAAACAATAAATCTACCTGAATAAGATAAACGAAGTAACAAACACTTTATTTACAAATAATAAAAAATATCGTCGGCTGAATGCAAAAATTAGGTAACTCAAAATTTCGCGATTTTGAGTTATCTACGTTTTCATGAAGTCAGTATTAACCAGAACCTAATGCAAAAACTGGATAACTAGTTATTCTAAACTGACAAAATTCATTTGAAATTGTGAAAAGTAGATAAAGAAAAACTGTATACTTCTTCTTGTGCTATAAATAGATAACTAGAGATACCCATAACTTTTTCAAAATGTCCTGATCTTTTTTTAAAATAAAAGTAGACAACTAAAGCTACCTGCTTCTTGTATATAAATATGTAGACTTCTTTCAATGTTAATAATGGCTAACTAGAGGTAGCGAGTTTCTAAGGAAATTTTAAAGCTTAATATAAATGTTAAAAGTAGACAACTTGAGATACCCATTTTTTGCTCAAAATATTAAAGATGTCTTTTTATGTTTTTAATTGGTAACTAAAGATATCTAGTTTTTATCTTTATTTAAAGGCTCGAATTACGATGACTAAGGTAAACATTTAAAGTTACCCATTTATTGCAGTAAATATTTAGAATCAGTTTTGTTGTTGACGTTCACAGATATACACCGGAAATTGTGACAATCAAGTGCAAAACCATGTCCAGGGGTGCTAAAATGGTAGATTTAGTGCTCACAATACAACCCAAAGTTGAAAGTAAGTAGATGCTTTTAATTTCGTTTTATGTGTTTCCCTATTTTCTACTTAAAATTAATTCACAAAAAGTTAGGTTATAATATTTTTTTTTTTAATAATCCTGTAACAAATAAGGTAGTGTCTCAAAATGTATTCTGCTTATTTTTTGTTAAAGAACGCAATCGCATCTGTTCTTAAACGGCAACAACACGTTTATTCTTGTTTATTATTTTTTTTTGTTTCTTTTTAAGTAAGTTACGAAAATTGAAGTTCGGGTTTGGCAACAGAATTGGTTGGGCATTAAAAAAACATTAGGAAGTTAATGTTAAAAAATAATGATCTACTGAATTATAGCATTTTAGATACCTTGTAGAGGTATAAAAAAAATATTTCACGGAATCATTATTGATTTGAATCATTTATTTTGACAATAAGCCCGCTTACGTGATAAAAATATTAGGGAATAATTGCAACATGTAGATTTTTTAACTTCTAGATTCGCAAGTGCAATCTTTAAATAATAATTTAAACCAGTCTGAAGAAAGAAAAAAATCGGAGGTTGAAGAAGATGTTCAAGGGAAGATCGATCAGAGTTCAATGCCTGGACATGATGTGGATATGAAAGAAATCGTTGAGGAAGAATTATTAGGTTAGTTTATTAATATTAGGTACCTAATAACATTATTAAACATTTTTTTTTAGGATCTGAAACATCAGAAGAAAACATTGAAAATTTTAATGATGTTGAAAAGAAGAGGGGAGATGAGAGCTTCAGTGATTTTTCTCCAGACGAATCTGAATACCTCCCTAGTACTAGTTCTTCCGAAGAAGAATCTAATGGAAAAGGTAGGAAAAATGAGTTAGTTGGAATGGAGGAACATCCAGAAGAAACTAATAAACCTCGAAGGAAAAGAAATAGACCAGAGTTGTGGAAAAGAAATATTAGAAAAAAAACAAAGATGAGGGAAAAGAATATGTTACTACAAAAGGGGTAATAAAACCAGCTGCCCAAATGATGGACCCTTGTAAAAAAACTTGCAGATTAAAATGTTTTATTATCCCCGAAGATAAACGACTTCAAATTTTTAATGCCTACTACGGACTGGGTAACTACTCACGCCAACGAGATTTTATCCTTTCTAATTGGAAAAGAACATGAAAAAAAATAAAACAACTCAGAACGAGTCAAAGAGAAATTATTCAATAAAGTATTTTCTTCCGATCGATGGAGTTAAAAAAAAAGTGTGCAAACCCATGTTTTTAAATACCCTAGGTATTAAAAAAGGGATTGTTGACATTACTATGGCCAAGCGAGCCAAAGAAAATATTTCAGCATCTGATGGAAGGGGAAAAGGAAATAGTAAATCCCTTGATCCCATTCTAGTTCAAGACATAAAGTCACACATAGAAAGTTTTCCATGTGTTCGCTCCCATTATTGCAGAGCCGAAACTGAACGAAAATATTTGGACTCATTTTTAAATTTAGCCACCATGTATAGGATGTATGTCCAATGGTGTCGAGAAAATGGACGGCCAAAAGGAAAGTTATGCACCTACAGAAATATTTTTAAAGACAACTATAATTTAGGGTTTCACAGACCAAAAAAAGACCAATGTCGGATTTGTGTGGCATTTAATAGCATAGCAAATCCAACTGAAGGGGAGGTACAAGATTACGAAGTACATCAAAAATTAAAAGAAATTGCTCGCGAGCAAAAACATCTGGACAAAGAAATTGCCATTTCCAACGATAAACTTGTTGCAATTTTGACCTGCAACAAGTTTTACTTAGTCCTAGTGACCCCACGAACAATGCTTTGTTTTACAAACGCCGCTTAGCCACCTATAACTTTACTATTTACAATGTCGCTAACAAGAAAGGGGATTGTTTTATGTGGCACGAAGGACAAGGAAGTAGGGGTAGTAATGAAATAGCAAGCCTTCTATTTAGATATTTTAAATCCCTTCCAAATTCCGTAGAAGAAATAAGGTGCTTCAGTGATAGATGCGGTGGACAGAACCTTAACAAGTATGTTGTTTCAATGTGCATGCATGCAGTACAAGTCATTGAGAATTTAAAAACCATCCATCTCAAATTTTTGACGTCTGGTCATAGCGAAATGGAGTGCGATTCTATGCACTCTGCTATTGGCACTGAATTTAAAAGGGTTGGAAAAGTACTGTGGCCAGGCGACTGGAAAACTATTGCCAGAAGTGCAAGGAAAAAAGGAGATCAGCCCTATACTGTCCATGATATTCAGAGCATTGATTTCCTTGATTGGAAGGCATTTGCCAATAGCCAGTTAATTATGAGAAAAACAGACATTAATAACGAGCCTGTTTTGTTTCAGAAAGTCTGTTGGTTTCACTTTTCAAAAGAAAATGCTTACCAATATGAATGCAAAGAGACCTTTGATGCAGCTAGTTTTAAACAGGTAGATTGTAAAAAAAAACTTTACGCAGGCAATCAATCAGTTTACTGCCTTGTTATCCTCAAGGCCATCCTATAGCTGATCCTAAGTATAAAGATTTAATGTCCTTGTTTTCCATAAACCCACCAGCATTAAGTCGTGATTATTTTGATTTTTACCTTAACCTACCACACGGTAGGAGAGAAGAAAAAGAAGACGACGATTAAAACCAATCATTCTCTTTGTTGCTCTAAAAAATACACCAAACTCGTTTAAAAAGACCATTTATTGTTTAACTTAAGTCCAAAACCATCAATTTTCTAGTTGTCCTATGTATTAATTGTATACCTGTTTCACGTTTTAAATAAAAATGTTAGTGCAAAAAGTAGGCAACTTTTGTTTTTAGAGAAAAAAAATGTTATTTTTTTGTTATTTTTTTATATTTTACACTGTATGTATTCTTTTAATAAAAATAAAGCCCGGCAAACAAAAATTAAGTGGTTTTTTTAAATAGGCTCTTTCCAGGCGTGTTCTGATAATGTCACTAATAAGACTTTATCGATTTTCTCGAAACTACAAAATATAAGTTACCTAGTTTTTACATTCAGCCGACGATATATACAAGCCCTAACAATAATGTAGTTGAACAAATTAAACGTTTCTCTAAAAATTCATTATCAAATTCAACTTGTTATCTACCTCAGCATTATTTACTTCAAATGTGGGAGAAACAGTGCAAAATACTTTATGTTCATGTGTAATTATTCCGTTTACTGTGCAACCAGCCAGCCTTGCAGCCTAACAGATAGAACATAATGCTTATGTACCCAGACAACACACCAAATCCCAAAGATATCCACAGAATATCTTTTGTGGATATCCAATATATCCACTGGATATCAGAAATATTCCGTGGATCTAATATGGATATCCAAATGTCCGTCTATATCCAGAATATAGAAGATATCCTATGGATATTCAGCAAAATATCTAATTAGTATCTTCCAGACAATACAAGAAATCCCAGAGATATCCACAGAATATATTTTGTGGATATCCAATATCCAAATATGGATATCCAACCAAATGTCCGTCTATATCCCAGGATATAGAATTCAGATATTTAGCAAAATATTTTATAGGTATCTTTAGTAGACATTCATAAGTAACAAGAAACCAAATGAATGATTACGTCGAAAGAAAATAGAGATAAAAAATATTTCCAACAATCTGTCTTTGAGTTTGCACACTAAGGAAAAAGTCATCCTTATTAGGACTCTTCAGCAATAAATGGAAATTCTCGACTCTAGTCTCTAATAGAGTCTTAATGCGAAAAAATGTTCGATCAACTCAATTATGGCGGGTTAAGCATGAGTAGATACGAAAGTGGTATCGCCATCTATACTTAGGAAGCAAAATCAAAAATTACATCTAGTAGTTATCCACGATGGTTTGCGTCCGCGCTAAGACTTTGATATATGTGGATGTCCATGGGATATTGAATACACCTTAAAAAAAATAATTTTAAATATCTGAACGGTACTATTAGCCACAATGGCGAGCACAATGGCGTAATTTTTTAATAATTTGCTATATAATTACTATTATTTATGGACATTTGCATGTCTATAAATTACATTTTATGGATATAAAATAGATATCCACCATGGACTGGACATTCAGTGGATATTGGGATGTTTAGTAGATATCCAAAGGATTTGGTGTGCTGTCTGGGTAAGTAAATAATTTTAAGTAGTTATATTTAGTTTTTGTTTAGTCAGTAAAGACTATGTGATTGCAGAAGCAATATTAGTTGTTTTTATTTGTTAAATAAATCAGTTATTTGTTTTACGCATGTTTCAATTTTCTTTGGTTTATGAAAACTTACGATCATTCAAAGGCGGGGGTATTGACTTAATCCAATCTCTGAGAGAGAGAGAAAACTGCCAAAGGGAATAGTTCCTGTAGGGCAAACCCTTTCCCCGTCCTCTGAATCATCGTCAGGAAGTTAGGGTTCCTTCTGAACTGAACCCCCTAGCCGTGTGTTGTCTAGAGGCAATTTAAATACAAATTGGGCCCCTCTATATAACCCGTGGTTACCGCTAAGAGTGGACTTAAAGGTCAGTCAAAAGGCCTATAATCTCACTCTTAACAATATCTCACATGTGAACATGGCCCATTTTTGTGATCAGTTTCTTGTTCAGCAAATTTACAAAAAAGCAGTGATCAGCAGAAGTATGAGAGCTCTATATTACCAGCATGATAACCAGACAGTTTTTAAAAATATAACATTAAGTAATGTTTTTGAAATTTTGGTTACTCTGGTATGTTTAGATATAGTATAAATCAAGTTTCCAAAAGTGATGGTTAATGTAAATTTTACACTATTTTAATTTTTAAACTCTAATAAATCAACACATGATAAAACTTAACTTTTTACTATTTTCACTTGTACACTAACTACTGTCAACACTTTTTAGTAACTGCAAAATATTAATTTGCATCTTCTATGTCTTGTTCAGGAAGAGTTACTAGTTTATCTTGAAACAAATCACTTTCATTAACTAACCCTTATTGTGTGTTCTAATTATTACATTCAAACTGATTGGGAATTTTTTTAATTTTGAGTTATTTTTATTAGTCTTTGTTAGATTTTGAAGTAGATGGAACAGAGTCATAAGAATGTTCCTTAACAATTGGCAGTTTTAAAGAAGAGTTTCTTTTTATTTGAGATGTGGCAGCTGCAACATAAAAAAAATTAAATAAACATTAAATGAAAAATATACCTAGGTATTACCTTTATAAGTACCTATAAATCTTTAAAATGCTGAGAACAAACTTTCCTTTCATAAATTTTACTTCCCTATTTTCAAGTTTTGAAGCATACTCTTGCATCCACAAGTTCAGATTTTCCACTTTTATATTACAAAATTACCTTACATCTACCGGTTTTAGGAAACCGATGAAATGTAACAGAATGCCATTTTTTTCATGAAATAATTATACAAGGATTCCATTGAGGCCACGGTATTGAGGCACACAAGTGTCTCTCATTTTACTGTATTTTTAAATAACAATATGTATTCTACTAAACGTCTAATTTAATAGAGATAACAAATATTTTATACATTAACTTAATATTATTAAATAAAATATTTCAAACGAAACATTTTCTAACCAAAAACACCATTTAATAACAACCAAGAAACATAAAACGCCAACGCGAACACCCCTATTTTCACGTCTAGATCGATACCCAACTCCATTTAACATAAGATTCGATTATTTTCTAGCGAATAGTGAGCTTCTCGGTATATCCCGAGTACGAAAGATGAGAATGCCACTGCTGATGTCTAAATCTGACATCAAATAGGGATTTTTACAATTAAAATATTAATAGAGGGTGACACAACGAAAATCTTAAAAACCCGTCCATTTTATTTTCAAGGAGAATTCCTACAATGGATACTTTTAACACTCGCGGCCTAACATCCTAGGAGGGGTAAATGTTACCCTTAAAATCTTAAATGGGAAAGGGAGTCAAGTGGCACGTCATTTTAAAGAATGTTTAATTTTTTTTTCAAATTTATTATCTTCTAAAAAGCAGGTTCCGAAATATTGCGTTTCAAAGTTACAGAAGTTGGAACGTCTAACGATATTTAATCAGGTGATCTTGGGGACCATTCAATTGCCCCCTTCTGCCAATCAAACTCTCTCGTTTAACCAGTCTCGGACGAAAAGAAAAAAACAGTGTAGCACAGTCGCACTGTCCTGCTGGAAATGTTACAGAACCTCCTGTAAAACTAAATTACCTTCTGCATCAGTTTCTAGATCGAGTTATAAGAGGATCAAGGTACAGATTGTCTGTCAAGTTTCCTTCAATAAATAATGGATAAATAATTGCATTTCCAAGAATACCACAATATAAAGTTTGTTTAATTAAATTTATAGTTTACTTATTTAAAACAATTTATAATTTATCTAATAACGTACTAATAATTAAATTTATTATTTATATAATGATTCATTCTGTCGCTGGCGATTTGAAGATGCGAGCGAGCGAACTAATTCATGCATATCGTCCATTTTTCTTCGTAGATGATGGATGGATGGATGGATGGATGGATGGATGGATGGATGGATGGATGGATGGATGGATGGATGGATGGATGGATGGATGGATGGATGGATGGATGGATGGATGGATGGATGGATGGATGGATGGATGGATGGATGGATGGATGGATGGATGGATGGATGGATGGATGGATGGATGGATGGATGGATGGATGGATGGATGGATGGATGGATGGATGGATGGATGGATGGATGGATGGATGGATGGATGGATGGATGGATGGATGGATGGATGGATGGATGGATGGATGGATGGATGGATGGATGGATGGATGGATGGATGGATGGATGGATGGATGGATGGATGGATGGATGGATGGATGGATGGATGGATGGATGGATGGATGGATGGATGGATGGATGGATGGATGGATGGATGGATGGATGGATGGATGGATGGATGGATGGATGGATGGATGGATGGATGGATGGATGGATGGATGGATGGATGGATGGATGGATGGATGGATGGATGGATGGATGGATGGATGGATGGATGGATGGATGGATGGATGGATGGATGGATGGATGGATGGATGGATGGATGGATGGATGGATGGATGGATGGATGGATGGATGGATGGATGGATGGATGGATGGATGGATGGATGGATGGATGGATGGATGGATGGATGGATGGATGGATGGATGGATGGATGGATGGATGGATGGATGGATGGATGGATGGATGGATGGATGGATGGATGGATGGATGGATGGATGGATGGATGGATGGATGGATGGATGGATGGATGGATGGATGGATGGATGGATGGATGGATGGATGGATGGATGGATGGATGGATGGATGGATGGATGGATGGATGGATGGATGGATGGATGGATGGATGGATGGATGGATGGATGGATGGATGGATGGATGGATGGATGGATGGATGGATGGATGGATGGATGGATGGATGGATGGATGGATGGATGGATGGATGGATGGATGGATGGATGGATGGATGGATGGATGGATGGATGGATGGATGGATGGATGGATGGATGGATGGATGGATGGATGGATGGATGGATGGATGGATGGATGGATGGATGGATGGATGGATGGATGGATGGATGGATGGATGGATGGATGGATGGATGGATGGATGGATGGATGGATGGATGGATGGATGGATGGATGGATGGATGGATGGATGGATGGAGAAAAAGGTGAAATAGTCGAAACGGTATAATAGCGCTTTTGATTTTATTTTAAATCTTTAATATATGATATTTGCTTCTCGAAGTTCGTTGATTATGCTAGCATTTTCGTTGTCTACAGAAGTATTTTCTGCATTCTTCGAAGCCACCAATAGCTTTAATCGATCACAAAGGTCGTTAGGATCATCCCCGTAAATATATTCATTGTCTTCTTCATAGTTGATAACTCTTTTAATGGGTTTTACACGTCTAGTGGTCCCCGGTATTTGCTTATTGTTTTGCCTATCTTCTTGCATGTTTCGTCCTCGTTCAACAGCATTTTTAAAACTTTTAGATTTTTTCTTATTTTTAAATAGAGGTCTAATGATGGAACTAAACTTTAATTTGTCAGCTTGATGCTTTAGATGCCCTCTCGAATCAAGGTGAACGCAAGTTATATCCAAAATTTGTTTGTAAAGTTGATGGTCCATAGGAGTAAAATTTGTTGGTTTCTTAGAAAATAATAATTCAGATAAAGTAGCATTAAACTTAGTATCACCTAGAACTATATTATATTTATCAAATTCTAGTTCCTTAGTACCCATTAGCCATTTATGGTCTATATAAACGGGTCCATAACAGTTATCATAATTGATAGATTTTTCACCATAATTTTCTAGATATTCGTTTTTTTCTGCTTCGTTTACTTTAGCTATTTGTTTTGATGGTTCTATCACAGAGTTTAAAAAGTTTAATTCTTTTCTATCAACTTCCATTTTCTTCAGGGAGTTATACTTTTTTCGAATAACACGTCTAATTTCTACAATTTTTCGTTTACGTGCTGCATCCACCGACATCTTTATAAAATCTAATGTATTTTTGTGGTAACACACTAATTTATACTGTGGCCTTTTACAGTCTTCGACTCCTCTTTAGAGGTCTTCAGATGTCTTCAGAGGTCTTCAGAAGTGTTCAGATGTCTTCAGAGGTCTTCAGAGGTGTTCAGATATCTTCTGAAACGTTCTTTAGAGGTCTTTAGAGGTGTTCAGATGTCTTCTGAAACGTTCTTTAGATGTCTTCAGGTGTCTTCTGAAACGGTCTTCAGAGGTCTTTAGAAACGTTCTTCAGAGCTATTCAGGTGTCTTCTGAAACGTTCTTCAGAGGTCTTCAGATGTCTTCAGATGTCTTCAGATATCTTTAGATGTCTTCAGATGTCTTCAGATGTCTTCAGATGTCTTCAGATGTCTTCAGATGTCTTCAGATGTCTTCAGATGTCTTCAGATGTCTTCAGATGTCTTCAGATGTCTTCAGATGTCTTCAGATGTCTTCAGATGTCTTCAGATGTCTTGAGATGTCTTCAGATGTCTTCAGATGTCTTCAGATATCTTCATATGTCTTCAGATGTCTTCAGATGTCTTCAGATGTCTTCAAATGTCTTCAGATGTCTTCAGATGTCTTCAGATGTCTTCAGGTGTCTTCAGATGTCTTCAGTTGTCTTCAGTTGTCTTCAGATGTCTTCAGATGTCTTCAGATGTCTTCAGATGTCTTCAGATGTCTTCAGATGTCTTCAGATGTCTTCAGATGTCTTCAGATGTCTTCAGATGTCTTCAGATGTCTTCAGATGTCTTCAGATGTCTTCAGATGTCTTCAGATGTCTTCAGATGTCTTCAGATGTCTTCAGATGTCTTCAGATGTCTTCAGATCTCTTCAGTTGTCTTCAGATGTCTTCAGATGTCTTCAGATATCTTCAGATGTCTTCAGATGTCTTCAGATGTCTTCAGATGTCTTCAGATGTCTTCAGATGTCTTCAGATGTCTTCAGATGTCTTCAGATGTCTTCAGATGTCTTCAGATGTCTTCAGATGTCTTCAGATGTCTTCAGATGTCTTCAGATGTCTTCAGATGTCTTCAGATGTCTTCAGATGTCTTCAGATGTCTTCAGATGTCTTCAGATGTCTTCAGATGTCTTCAGATGTCTTCAGATGTCTTCAGATGTCTTCAGATGTCTTCAGATGTCTTCAGATGTCTTCAGATGTCTTCAGATGTCCTCAGATGTCTTCAGATATCTTCAGATGTCTTCAGATGTCTTCAGATGTCTTCATATATCTTCAGATATCTTCAGATGTCTTCAGATGTCTTCAGATGTCTTCAGATGTCTTCAGATGTCTTCAGATGTCTTCAAATGTCTTCAAATGTCTTCAGATGTCTTCAGATGTCTTCAGATGTCTTCAGGTGTCTTCAGATGTCTTCAGATATCTTCAGATATCTTCAGATGTCTTCAGATGTCTTCAGATGTCTTCAGATGTCTTCAGATGTCTTCAGAAACGGTCTTCAGAAGTGTTCAGATGTCTTCAGATACATTCTTCAGCTGTCTTTAGATATATTTTGACGTCTTCAGAGGTGTTCAGATGTCTTCAGATGTCTTTAGATGTCTTCTGAAACGGTCTTCAGAAGTATTCAGATGTCTTCAGAGGTATTCAGATGTCTTAAGAAAACCCGTTTAAATTTAGTCAAAATCTGACCAATACTAATAAAGATAAGCGGTGGATCGCGATTTGAATTTTGGAGTGCAAAGTCGTTTCGTATTGTGCTGGCCAAAGTTTTTTTATTCGTTTTGTTAAGGATCCAGGTAAAGGCTTTAATACTAATTTCCTTTGTTAAATTAACCCTTCTCTTCCTTATAATTTAAAAGAAATTGTTTTCTCTTGGTTTTCTTTAATATAATATAATTAAATTAAAAAAAAAATAAAGTAAAGTAAAAGGTAGTTAGATGGGAGATAACTCAGGGGGCTCGGGTCCCCCTAGTGAAATGAGTTTGATTAATAGTGATAGCAATCTTGATATTTCAGATGTGGATATGGATGGCTCAAAGCCGGCAATTGTTGATAATGTAAATAATCATGTAGAAAATGAGGTTGTAAAAAATGTCACAAAAAATTCTGACAAAAAACGTCTAAATAGAGATAATTATACATACCTAGATAAAGACCCATATGAAGTATACATTGAAGCCACTCTTGATAATAAAAATATAGGTAATTATAATTATTTAGCTATTGCTCGTGAACTTTATGACCTCCAGGTAAATAATATTAAAAAGATAAATAAAAAAGGGAAAAATAGAATTGGGGTAGTATTTTCGGGTTTTAAAGAGGTAAATAATTTTTTAAGTAATGAAGAATTAAAAACAAAAGGGTATGCTCTGTTCATCCCTTTAAAAAATGTGTCATGTAAGGGTATAGTAAAATTTATTGATAAATCATTCTCTGATGATGTTGCTTAGATATTCTGAAACTGATACTGCTAACATCAAAGTAAGTGAAGTTATGAGATTTATGAGGAAGGTCAACCCGCAGGGAGGGGGTGACGGTGAACTGGGGGCGGACTCGGAGGTCAACTTGGTGCCGACGGGTACGGTTCGATTCACCTTTACAGGTACCTACCTGCCTCGCAGTGTAAAAATATGCGGTATAGAGCACAGGGTATTACCATACATTATGCCTGTTTTTCAATGTTATAATTGTTTAAATTATGGACATATTAAAAAAATGTGCAAAACTAAGGCGATTAAATGTTTGAAATGTGGAGATGTCCATGAACAAGGGAAGTTTTGTATAATGAAGTGTGTGCATTGTAAGTCGCTTGAACATACGAGTACATATAAGATGTGTCCTGAACGAAAACGTCAAAACTTGATTAGAGAAGCCATGTCTTTAGATAATATCTCCTTTTTTGAAGCATCAGAAAAATTCCCCAGAATGTCAAATAATGATAATGAATTTTCACGTCACTCTAGGGATTTTCCTCCCTTACCAAGTATTGAGTCCCCAGAGGACAATATTCCCATCAGTAGTAGAAGGGCAACCCACGTACAACAAACCCCCTTAAGAAATTCCTTTTCTCAAGTTACTGGGAAAAAAGGAAAGGTGAAAACCGAATTGGTTATGATGCAAAGGCTCATAATAAATTTTTAATAAGTCCAAGTGGTAGATCACACTGTTCTACTGAGACATACTATATTCCCCCTTCAGTAGATGAAGAGGAGGTCTATTCATGTGGCTCAGGGAGAACCAACAGAAATGAGAGTGAATCTCATATGTTAAATGATATAATGAATATAGCTAGTAAATTAAACAAATATGATAGAGAACATGTTCTCAAGTTTATGGATCAGTTAGTTAGAATATCAGTTCCTGATGTTTTTAAATTAGGTAAGAACGTCTCAAATCAAGGGAAGTGACCTAGATAGTATAGGCTATAATGTTAATAATTCTTGTAATAATAATAGTAATAATAATAATAATAATAATAATAATAATAATATGAATTTGAAAGGTAAAAATAATTTAGACTCTAATTTTACTAAACATACATTAAAAATTTTCCAATGGAATATCCGAAGTTTAAAATCCATGATCCATGATCAGTTAAAGTATTTTCTAGAAGAAATTAATCCAGATGTCGTATTATTGAATGAAACTTGGCTAAATAACACATATTATTTTAAAATAAAAAACTATAGTACATATAGACAAGATAGAATTGATGGATATGGGGGTATTATTACATTGATTAAAAATAAAATTGACCACCAGTTTATTAATGAAGTAAATTTTTTAACACCCATGCAGACATTGACAATCAAAATTAACTCATTGAATTTACATGTAATTAATGTCTATAACCCGTCAGGTAATAGAATTAATATCAATCAGTGGAATTCACTTTTAAATAATACACCAAAACCTTTTATTATAATGGGGGATATTAATGCCCATGATTAACTTTGGGGTTGTCACAATTGTGACTATAATGGTAAAATTATTAAAGAATCTCTGGTAGAGGAGGGTTTAATTATAATGAATGATGGGAGTCCAACAAGAGTTGGGCTACCGGTACAACATGAATCAGCAGTAGATCTAACAATAGTTACTAAGGAGCTAGGATTAGAATGTCTCTGGTATGTTCATAATGACTTGGGTGGTAATGATCATTATCCAACTATATGTGAGATATTTAATAATAAGGATATGGTTTATACAGTTAGGAATAGGAATTTTAAAAAATCAGATTGGAATGGCTTTAGTAAGGATATAGAAGTTTCATTCAATTCGTTTAGTGGGGATTTGGTCTATATAAATTGGTATGAGTTAGTAGACAGGTCAGCAGAAAAGTACATTCCTTATTTTAGCAGCAATGGAAAATGTAAATACAATGTTTGGTGGGATAAGGAGTGTTCGGATTTAGTTGCTAGAAGAAGACAGGCAATACAAAAATATAAATTGGAAATGAATACAGTAAATTATATTGAACTTAAAAGGGTTCAAGCTCTTGTTAAGCGAACATTTAAAATTAAAAAGAAAACATCTTTCACAGAATTTTGTGGGACACTAAACAGAGATACTCCAATTAAAAAAGTTTGGAATGTAGTTAAGCGCTTTAAGTCCTACATGACTAACAATAATATAAGCTTCCCAAATAAAGAAATTGCCCAAAATTTGCTGGAGTCACTAACTTACTGTGACATTGATCCGGAGTTTCACATAGTTAATAATAATGTAACACGAGTGTGGGTTGAAACTATTTATTTAATTAAAATACAAAATAACTATCTGAACGCGTAAACTACTTACAATTTTAACTAATTACAACTGAATTTATAACGGTTTATTTATTTGAAACGTTGATCCGCCACGCGCTGACTGGCTTTTATCCTCAACTAAAAATTGACAGTGTCATATATATCAATAACATATTGTAACGGCTTCCATGACCGTTCTTGATCATTCTTCACACTTTCTCCAAGTTTCTGTCAGCCTGCCCGATTGTAGGTTGGGTTTCCTGTCACCTTGACGGTTCGTTGTCTCGTACTGTTGTGGCAAACCCTGGCACTGTCTCGTCCGTAGAGCCAAACCGTTACACTGCCCCCTCCTCAGATGCATTCCTCCTGGAATGCTGTTGATGTCTTCAAGGTTGTGGCTGAACCGGCAATTGGTACCTTCTTTGCAGTAAGATGTCTTGTGGAAGTAACAGGGGACGGTTTTCTGTCCAGGTTCTCGGAGGTGGAAACTACAGACCAAAACTTCTACTGCCGTGTCTTTGAAGATAACTTCAACCATATTTCGAACAGTTCTCCAGTTTAAACCATCACGACCGCAGTCCATCTTCGGCATGGCTAGTTTGGACAGGTTGAGCTCTAGAACTTGCTCCTTCAGCAGTTTTAGGGTCTTCCAGAGGGTTTCATACGACGGTCGTTGGTGGAATGTACTTCTGATCATCAAGTAGAAGAGAACGCGTTGACCATCTTGAAGCTTCAGAACACTTCCCACTGCTGGTTGCTGTCTCTTCAGTTCCTCTTTTCAACCGTATTTGTCCCTGAAGATCTTGGCCAAACCATGTGGGATGTCGAGGTTGGCAGAAGTGCTGTGGACAAGAGAGTATTCTTCAGGCAATTGGAACAGATCTTGTTCAACTTCTCTAACGATGCCATACCTTGCCCTTCCAGCTCCTCCGAACTTTCCCATAAAGTCTTCAAACGTGGGGTTCTCTCCGTCCTGGAGCCGCTATATTCGTACACCTTCATCGTGGTCTCCGGCGAATGGTGCTAGTCGATCAGAATGGACTACTATCGGTTTTCCTCTGGGAGCCTTGTATATTCGATAGACTACGTCATTGATCCTCTTCCTGATGAGATATGGACCCTCCCAGCTCTTCTGCAGCTTTGGACATAAGCCCCGCCTTCTTCGTGGGTTGTAGAGCCATACCAGGTCACCTTCCTTGTAGCAGGACTCTGCTGCTCGGCTGTCGTAGTACTTCTTCATTCGGTCGCTAGCTAACTGCAGGTTGGTTCGTACTAGCTCATGGGTGTCTCCCATCTTCCTGCGGAGGTCTGACACATAATCTTCTCCGGCCATGTCTTCACCAGGTTTGGAACCAAACATCAGATCACATGGCAACCTCATCTCTCGACCAAAGAGTACTTTTGACGGTGTCTGTCCTGAGGATTCATTAACAGCTGATCTGTAGGCCATCAAGAACAGTGGAATGTGCTCGTCCCAGTCCCGCTGATGATCGGAGACAACCTTCGATAAGTGCCTGATCAATGTTCTGTTCATGCGTTCCACCATTCCATCGGACTGCGGGTGTAGGGCTGTTGTTCTGGTCTTTCGGATTCCCAACTTCTGGCAGACTTCTTGGAACAGCTTGCTTTCGAAGTTCCTTCCTTGATCGGAATGTAGTTCCAAGGGCACCCCAAATCGTCTGATTAATTCTTTCACCAGGATGTCAGCGAGGGTGGCAGCTTCTTGGTTGGCAACAGCATACGCTTCTACCCACTTGGTGAAATAGTCCATTACGACGAAAATGTACTTCTTCCCTGCATCGGTTTCTGGCAGAGGACCCAGCACATCTACAGCGATCCTCTCGAATGGGCTTCTTACGATGTACTGCTGCATTCCAGCCCTACGCTTGCGTTGTGGTCCGTTGCTCGCCGCACAGGTGGCACATCTTCGGCACCAGTCTCTTACGTCGTCGGAGCAGCTTACCCAGTAGAACCTTTCTCGAACCTTCTGTAAGGTCTTCTTCACACCCAGGTGTCCTCCTGACGTTCCGTCGTGAAGCTGTCGTAGTATCTCTGGTATGCAGGTCTTCGGGACTAGCAGCTGCCTCTTTGATTCAGTGCCATCGGCATTTTCAACGATTCTTTTTAGCAACCCCTCTTCAATCACCAAAAAGTTCCACTGAGCCCAATAGGATTTCAGTCCTGGTGAAGATGACGATACCTCTTGCCAGGTTGGACGACGATTTGCTGACACCCATTCTCTGATTCTTTTCAAGTCAGGGTCGCTCTCTTGCTGCTCTTGAATCCTCCCTTTAGACCATTCCTCGCTGACGACTTTAGTCTGGCGCAGGCTGGCTTCCTTCTCCTCAAGGCGACTGCAATGGGAGCAATTCTGTTGGCAAGGTCTTCTGGAAAGGGCGTCGGCGTTGCGGTGGCTCACCCCGGGTCGGTGTTCGATGTGGAAGTCGTATTCCTGCAGTTTTTTCATCCATCTCGCTACTTGCCCTTCAGGATTCTTGAAATTAAGTAACCACTTCAAGCTGGCATGGTCAGTTCTGATCAGGAACCTTCGCCCATACAGGTACTTGTAGAAATGCTCAACGGACTTCACCACTGCTAGAAGTTCTCGCCTGGTGACACAGTAGTTACGTTCAGGTTTGGACAGCGTCTTGCTGAAGTAACCAAGGACTTTTTCCCGACCATCCTGGAGCTGTGATAAAACGGCACCGATTCCCACGTTGCTGGCATCAGTATCGAGGATGACCTTTCCTTCGGGAAGTGGATAGCCTAGGATCGGAGTCGACGTCAGCTGTTTCTTCAGAGCGTCGAAGGCTTCTTGGCATTCTTCATCCCAGCTGAAGCTTCTACCTTCCTCAGTCAATCGGGTCAACGGCTTGGCGATGTCTCCGAACATCTTGACGTAGCGGCGGTAGTAAGAGCAAAGTCCAAAGTGCTTATCGGAGGGGACTGGCCATTGCTCGACTACGTGAATCTTGTCTGGATCTACGGCGACACCTTCTCCGCTAACTATATGTCCTAGGTAGCTGACCTCGGTTTGGAACAGGTGGCATTTCTTCACGTTTAACGTCAGGTTTGCAGCTTGAGGTCTCTTGAAAACCTCTTCGAGGTTTAGGAGGTGTTCGTCAAACGTCCGCCCCAGTATGATGACATCATCTAAATAAACGAGACAGGTTTTCCAGGATAAACCCCTGAGGATGTTTTCCATCAGTCGTTCAAAAGTGGCTGGAGCGTTGCAAAGACCAAATGGAAGGACTGTAAACTGCCACAGACCAGTTCCGCTGGTGAACGCCGTCTTCTCTTTGTCGGCGGGATCCATTTCTACCTGCCAATAACCGCTCTTCAGATCCAGGGTAGAGAACAGCTTGGAACCCGCTAGTGCATCTAGGGCGTCGTCGATTCTTGGCAGAGGGTAGCTGTCCTTCTTAGTGACATCGTTGAGCCTGCTGTAGTCGACGCAGAACCGTGTTGACCCATCCTTCTTTTTCACCAGTACTACGGGAGAGGCCCAGGGGCTGCTGGAAGGTTCAACCACTCCGTCTTTCACCATCTCCTGGAGCGTTCTCTCCGCCTCTTCCTTCTTGACTTGGGGCAGTCGTCGAGCAGCTTGGCGGATAGGGCGCGCCTCACCAGTGTCAATCTTGTGTCTTACTATGCTGGTTCTTCCTGGTCTGCCATCCGTCGAACCCAGAATGGAACGGTAGCGGTTGACTAGGTCTCTCACCTTCTTCCTCTCTTGTTGAGACAGGGATGGATCGACAGTGGCTAGGATATGTCCGACTTTGTCTGACTTCCGTTCTTCCTCAGCAATCCCTTGGTGAATCACTGCTGTTATTGGCTCGAAAGTTCCTACTTGAGCGCCTTTCTTGAGGGTAACTGGATGGTCGTTGATGTTGATGAGACGAACAGGCACACTTGCAGCGGACTTGATTAGTGCCTCACCAACGAGGATGCCTCTTCCTAGCTCCTGCTCGTGGTTTCTGGGCTCCACCATGGCTGGAATTCCGTCTTGGATGGACCCGTTCAGACGAACTACGGTTATGGACTCACATCTTGCTGGGAGTTCGACGTCTTCGGCTAGCATTACCTCTGCGACGGCTGTCTCACGTTGGTGCAGAATCAACTCTTCGGCGCCGATGTGGATGACTCGTTGCTTCAAGTCTAGCTGGAAGCCATAGGAATCCATGATGTCCATTCCCAAGATGACGTCCTCTTCGATGTCGGCTACTAAGGCAGGGTGCGAAACATGGGTGGAACCAAACTGTATTCTTACGTCTACCTCACCGTGGACCTTGGCTGCTTCCCCTGTAGCGGTTCGTAATCGCCACCTGGAGGGTGACATCTTCTGTTTCCTGGCGACTCCTCGGCGGACGATGGTCTTCGTTGCTCCGGTATCCACCAGCATTGAATACCTCTTGCCGTCTACGGTGCCGTCTACATAGATGCTGCTGGGACGGTGACTCAGTGAAGCCAGGACGAGGAGAGGGTCTTGTAGGCTACTTCGGGTCGATGTCGCCCTCCTAGAGTCGACCCGTTCTAGTTTTCCGGCTGCCTGGGGTCATCTTGGGTGGTCTTGTCACGATGCTGGCATGCACTTCTGACGTGACCAAGTTCTCCGCAGCTCCAACATCGTACTGATCTCCTCTTCTTCGTCGCCATAGTCTTCATCAGGCTCACTAGCTGTTCTAGGATCTTCGTGTTGGACTCTCCATGGTGTTCCTCTTCGCTGGAGTGGTTGGTGACGGCTCGGACTCAGTCATGGGCACGGGACGCTGCAGTTGCTGCTTCAAACTCCAACGCCGTTGACAGTGCATCCACCAGGACCTTGGGACGGGCTAGGCGCAGTGCTCTCTGCAACTCCTGGTCTCTCATTACATCGACGAACGCTTGGACAGCTAGGCTTTCGAGTACGCTTTCAGGGGCCGAGGGATAGGCAAAGCGTACCATCCGTGCAACGTCGGCTTCGAACTCCTGGATGGACTCACCTGCCTTCTGTCTTTTATTCTTAAGTTGGGACTGGTAGACTTGTTCCAGGTGTGCTTGGCCGTACCTCATCTCTAGACGCTTCACCAGTTGATCGAAGTCTTTGGACTCGTCGGCATGGAGGGTCTGCTGGACATCTAAAGCATCACCACGTAGGGCAACTGTGAGTGCTACTGCCTTCTCCCCAGGGGACCATCCGTTGGCGTCGGCCGCTGCGTTGAACTGCTTGAGATAGTTGGGCCAGGAGGTCTTGCCGTCGAAGGTAGGTGGCTTCATTCTGGCTTTGGTCTCACCTACAGCGCCGAAGTCTCGTCGATCTTCACCTCTTGAAGACTGGCGGGAGAATCGTTCTTCGATCGCATGGAGCTTGATCTCAAAAGTTAAAAGATTGCTCTCCAGCCTTTCTACCACGGGGTTGGGTTCCTCTTCTCTGCTTCCAGGAGGTGGCGGATTGGACAGGAAATCTTGTAATTTCTGGATCTCTTCTTCGACGCCGGATATTCTTTCCTCCTGCTGAGCGATCACACCGGATATTCTTTCTTCCTGTTGAGCAATCACACCGGTTATTCTTTCTTCCTGCTGAGCAATCACACCGGATATTCTTTCTTCCGGTTGGGAAATTTCTGCTCGCAGTTCTGCTGCCTGGTTAGCCATGGCCCGGGAGAGGTTGGACACTTCTTCATTAACCCCATGAACCTCGGTGGACATGCTGGACATCTCGGAGGACAGGCTGGTCATCTTTTCAGCAAGCTCATTTCGCTGATCGGAGATCTCGGTGGAGAGTTTAGAAACTTTTTCATTAACCCCCGTAGACAGGTTAACCATCTTTTCTGCAAGCTCATCTCGCTGATTGGACATCTCGGTGGAGAGCTTGGATACTTTTTCATTAACCCTCGTAGACTGAAGGGACATCTCGGTGGACAGGTTGGACATCCTTTCGGCAAGCTCATCTCTCTGAAGGGACATCTCCGTAGACAGGTTGGTCATCTTTTCGGCAAGCTCGGCGTGGATAAAGGACTTCACAGCCTTCAGGGAGGGATCTTCAAACTCTATGGCATCAGGATCGTCACCTCGACTTTCGTAGTACTCCCTCAAACGTGCTACCAACACCGTCTTGGGCCCCGTCGTGTCTAGCTCAAGTTCTTCTAGCTCTCTTCTGAGCTCTGCAACCAGCAACTGATTTATCTTCTTAGACATCTTCTTTCTTCACCCCACACCTGACACCAATTGTAACACGAGTGTGGGTTGAAACTATTTATTTAATTAAAATACAAAATAACTATCTGACGCGTAAACTACTTACAATTATTACTAATTACAACTGAATTTATAACGGTTTATTTATTTGAAACGTTGATCCGCCACGCGCTGACTGGCTTTTATCCTCAACTAAAAATTGACAGTGTCATATATATATATATATATATATATATATATATATATATATATATATATATATATCTCCATATCTTTGACTGCATCCCCAAGATATTTCTATATTTTTTCTCAACTAGTCAGTCAGTACTACCCTCCTTTTTCTATATATATATAATAATTTTTTTATTATTAATTACTTTGATTATTTTGGAATTATATATTTTTTTTTATTATCATAAATATTTTTGCACGAATTTTTTTTTATATCATCATATTTACCTGTCATTTACTCTTATCTCAGGGTCAGAGGTGAGTTCCATTGGGTCCTACTTGTGAATACTTACTTGTTTGTATCGAGTTTTTTGATATGAGGAAAAATTTTTTTTTTAAACCAATGAAAACAATTATTTGAATAATGGTACCAAATTATTTTATATTTTATTTAATTCATGTAACTGTAAAATTCACGCATTTTAAACAACAAATTATTTTATAATTATTATCGGAAGCGCGTCTCAAATTGCTGGATCCAGACCTGTAGTCGGCAAAGAACACCAATGTATTCCAATCCGGGAAAGTAGGATGAGTAGTAGTACATAAAATAGATGAGCTTTAAGGCGGCATCCCACGGCGTGTGTATCGGCGATCCTGGTTCGTGGCTTGAGTTCGTCTAGGCTCGCCTAGGCTTGGCTCGTTAATCTGGGCTTGGCAAGTGGATGCGATCCCACGACGCGTGAAAGGTCCTGAAGAATGCTCGTGTTGGTTTGGCAAATTTATTTTTTAGTCGTGCCAGTGGTGTTGCAACATGAACATGAATAATCGACGAAGACGAAATGCAGCTTGTGTTGCAGCCGCTTATTACATCATGTTGGGTAATTTTTTGAACCAGCAACAACGGCAAAAAAAAAGGCGTTGGTGGAGAGCGTCTTTGTATAAAAGCCGCAATATGTAAGTACTTTTATAGGTTGCCCCTTTAAATTCAATACAATTTGATATAGCATACTGGGGGAGGGGAGTGAAAACTAGTCCTTTTATTTTTTTGTATCTGTCATTCTTCTGTATGTAAAAAAGTGAAGAATTTTTAGAATTTTGCGTATGCAAAATTTAAATAGTTCTTATTAACTTGTAGTTACAAATTACCTATTTGCTTGGTATGTTTTTAAAAGTTAAACGGTTTTATTGAAAATAAAGATAATCTGG
The DNA here is from genome assembly GCA_927349885.1 of Psylliodes chrysocephalus. NCBI lineage: Eukaryota > Metazoa > Arthropoda > Insecta > Coleoptera > Chrysomelidae > Psylliodes > Psylliodes chrysocephalus. The sequence continues at coordinate 152,245 of OV651824.1, read as the reverse complement.
CTGTAGATTGTACTAAATCACTTTATATTGATATTATAGCGATTGACTTATTAATTGTCTATGTATCTTTTCAATTTTTTTTATTATTTTAACTTGCAATGTATATACAGGGTGTAATTTAATTGATGGCTGAAAATGCAGGATATGATTCCTTAGCTCATTTTAGGAAGAAAAGTTCATATGAACATAATATGTCCTAAACATCTTAACTTTTGAGCTACAGGTTGTTAAAGTTTTAAGAAAAAAATCGTTTTTTACATTGCAGTAGGCTGGTGCCCTATTAAAACTTTAACACCCTGCAGCTTAAAAGTTAAGAGGTTTAAGACATATGTTCATATGACCTTTTCTTCCTAAAATTAGCTGAGGAATCATATTGTATTTTTATACACGATCGTTCTCTTTAAGACCTAGATACATAAATAACTATTATTTTTAGATACAGTGCCTCAAATATGTTATTGGATCTACGTCAAGAACCATCTGGCTATTTCGAAAATTTTTGTAGGATGTCAGCCACTGATTTTGAATTTTTGCTAAATAAACTGGGCCTAATTAATAGCTAAAAGAAATACAAATATGAGGGAAAGCATACCTGTCCAGGAAAGATTTGCAGTAACGTTAAGGTTTTTAGCCACTGGAGACAGTTTTAAAAGTCTCTCGTACCTTTTTAAATTTTCCCCTCAAACTGTTTCCCGGTGTGTACAAGATGTCTGCAGAGCACTTATTGATACATTAAAGGATGAAATTAAGGTAGGTACACAGATTTTAAATGCAAAATATTTTAATAAAAACAGATTTACAAAGTAACTTCTTAAAATTTACATAGTAACTATGTTTTCAAACGTCGAATTGTAATTGTTTTCGTCATATTCGCTTGAAGTTAATCGGTGTGATAACTCTGAATCACTCGAGGTAGCTGGTGGCTGATAATGTGGTGATACCGGTGATGTCAACGGCGATGGCGTTAATGATGATGCATTTGGTTGAGAATGGGAATTGAATGGGGGCTGATATGTCAACGGCGATGGCGTGAATGATGAATTTGGTTGAGAATTGAATGTTGGCTGATACTGATGGTGATGTTAACGGCGATGGCGTGAATGATGAATTCGGTTGAGAATTGAATGTTGGCTGATAGTGTGGTGATACTGATGGTGATGTTAACGGCGATGGCGTGAATGATGCATTTGTTTGTGAATGAGAATTGGATGGTGGCTGATAATTAAAACATGGCAGGTTTTGATTAGCTGATGAACGCTGCTGAAAAGAATAATTTCGTTGGGGATAAGCGTGGCTCGGAAACCTACCGTGTTTAATAGAAAACATTAAATGATCTATTTGGAGCATAGCAGTTTCCCTTGTAGGTTCATCCAGAGCTCTTAGTTTTTTTGCCAAAATTTCGCCATATAAATCACATTCATCAGAATCTGAGTCCACTTCAGAAAACTTTTTAAAAACTTTGTAGGCATCATCCATGCGCTGCTTTGTGGTATCAGCTGAAATGTTTGTATGTTGCCTTTTTCTACGTTTCATTGGGCCTTCTGGAGGCTTTAACTCGCTCCGTTCAGTTTGCTGTTTGGTTCCAGATGGTCCAGCAGAAGGTTCTTGAATATCCTGATGTGTGTTCTCAGAGGGGTCGCTTTCCTCCAACATACTTTTACTATCAACATTGTTTACTTGCTCAGAAACCTGAAAATAAAAACTTCATAAATAAAAGTGAAAACGAGCGACGTAAAGCCGGTATACCGTGTTTGACATTCAGTATTTTACGACCCATTCACCTTATATTGTTAAAATTCACTAAAACATTTTGTGAAATATGTAATAATCTTTGAGATGTCATTTGTCAATTACAGTAGTATTAAAAAACGCATTGTTTTTAATTAACAGGGTGTTAAAGTTATTTTTTAAAAATGATTTAAATGAATGAAAAAATATCTCAAAAAACGGTAAATTTTTCGTCATAAACAATATACCTTTTTTAAAGAAAACTGTTTGGGCATTCTAAAAATGCATTAAAAAGTGTATGATATGCAGAATGTTCAAAAAAGTTGTGATCAATTTAACCAGTTTTTAGCTACAAGTGGTGGCCAAAAAATTTTTCGTTTTCTTTGTATGGCCTAAGTTAAGTCAGACTTAAACTTATGCCAAATCTTAAATTTTTTGGATTTGTGGTTTCGAAAGTATGTATTGTCAAAAATCAATTAAAAAAAATATCTTTAACACCCTGTAAATTTAATACGGTGCATTTTTCAATATGAAATGAATAAAATGAAGTTTTTGTCCTATTTTGAACTATTTTTTTTTATTTTTTGTTTTTCAATTTTTTCATTTTGACTTATTTTTTTTTAGTTGCATTGGATGGCGTAAAATATCAGAAGAATTTAAAGAACAATGGCAATTTCCAAACTGTCTTGGGGCACTAGACGGGAAGCATATAGTCATTCAGTCACCTATTAATAGTGGAACGGAATTTTATAATTACAAGGGAACTTTTAGTGTAGTGTTGATGGCTTTAGTGAATGCAAACTATAAATTTACTTATGTCAATATTGGATGTCAAGGTCGAATTAGTGACGGAGGTGTTTTTCGGAACACATCTTTGTTCAAAAAACTAGCGGAAAATGAGTTAAATCTTCCAGAAGATGAACCGCTACACGATAATGAGAAACCATTGCCTTATGTTTTTCTGGGGGATGATGCGTTTCCTTTAAGTTCTTATATGATGAAGCCATATGCTGGAGTGCATGACAAAGGTAGTGAAAAAAGAGTATTCAATTATCGGCTTTCTCGAGCACGTAGGGTGGTTGAGAATGTTTTTGGCATACTTGCATCGGTTTTCCGGATATTTAGAAAGCCCATGTTGCTGGATCCTGCTCGAGTAACAGAAATAACAATGGCAAGCGTATTGCTACACAACTTTTTACGTAGGAGTCGAGCTTCAAGATCAAGATATATGCCACCAGAATCAGTGGATTCTGAAATCAATGGAAATGTTATTCCAGGAACATGGAGAAATACAAATGAAAATATGACTTCATTTTTACCACTGAGGCAAGTTGCTAGAAAGCCAGGGCAAGAGGCAATGGAAATAAGAAACTCTTATGCTCAATATTTTACAACAAATGGGGCATTACCGTGGCAAAATGATTATTAAATATTTATAATTAATATTACTCTAACTGTGTAACTTTCAAATATAAATGTTTGTAAGTAGATAATAATAATTTTCCCGAAAATTGACTACTTTTGAATTAGCATAATAGTAAAGTAAAGAGAGAAATTAAATAAACCAACTTACCTCCGAATCTGTTGTTTTATTCGGCATATAAACACCGTGCAAAAACCGGTACATGAATTTAAAGGCAAACCAATCAGGTTTGAATACATTCTGGGATCCAGACCCAGTTTTTGTTGTGTCTTTGACTTTTTGTAAAAGCTTTCGAAAAGAAGCCATTAGGCTATCCCTTTTTTTTTTAATTCCGTCACCGTAAACTTGTTGGACATTTGTTCTTCAATTCGTTTCCACGCATCATGGACCAGGTTCCTATTTTTGTGGTCTGGGTCCCTTGAGTTCCATATCGCCGGTTCACCTTCGTAGAAAGATAAAAACTCGAGCACCAACTCGTTGGACCACTCCATAATTATTTTTTCCGTCATCCTGCCAACCGTTCGCAGCAAAAGTCAAGACGCTACTGACCTGAACCGAACCTCCGTACTCGTTTCGAGCGATCGTTGGATCGGGTTGAACACGACACGAGCCGAGCTCGAAGAGGCTCGCCTTCCTTTGAGTATCGTCAAGTTTACCGACAAAAAGCGGGTACGTCCAAGCCGCGCCAAAAATGACGAGCTGCCCCATATCTGCCCGGTCCCACGACTCGTGTATCGGCGAGTCTTGCTCGTGGCTTGCCGATACACGCGCCGTGGGATGCCGCCTTTACTTGTCTCGGAATGGCACTTGGCGCGCTAATTCGACCAAAAGAAATATCAAACTTAAGGCCAAGTTCAATGACAAGTGACGGCGACTTTTTTATCACAAGAAATACAGCTCTGAACGATAATATTTTAAAAAACTGTTTACATAAATGGGTTCAAAAAACTGTAAAAAATGATGGAAAGTCTATGGTTTGTTTTACTTTTAATGCATAATATTTTAATAAGTGATATTTAACAAATTTTTAAAAGTTATGGACTTTCCATCATTTTTTATAGTATTTAGAAGTTAAAACGCAACATACATTCTTTTATTTTTGCCTAATTATTTCAGGATTCTTGTGATAAGATTTAAAAATGTAGGGCCCATAAGATGCTGCCATCTGAACAGACGGAATAGACACTAAAAATTGAAAAATTGCAACATCGCTCCCCATGCAGACGAATGTAAAATGGCTTAGCCCAATTTGACCATGTTTATTGGTGAGGGGCGAGGTGGTGTGCGGGAAAGGTTGCAAGTAAATAAATTATTCTATAAATGCTATTTTCTGTTTGGAACACAACACAAGCATGTTTGTTTTGAAAGTTTGACGTTTATGGTTTGACGTGTCATTTCAATTTAATGGACTTTAATAATTTAAAAGATGCAATGTACTTATATCACAGAATAATCACTATTACAGAAATGAAGGCTTGCGTCGGCACGTTTGATGTCGGGGTGGCCAAAATTTAAAGTGACACTCGCTGACAGTTGACGTTCTTGCCGGTTGAAACACTGGTAAAAATTACCAAGATTCTTATAAATTCGGATAATACACTGAGAAAAGGATTTAAATATATGTAACAAACTTATTTAGCAACATCCACTATTTCTTTTCTGAATTGAAGGTTAGTGATATAATTAGAAAAAATAAGGCTTCACAATAATTTATTTTGAAGTAAATTGTACTGATCGCTATACTAAAAAAGAGTTTTTACTTGAGGAACCAGACCGAATGCTCGTTGTACTTAATTCATCAGTTTTTTTTAGATAACATTAACTCTTTAACAGAGGGATTCTATTACAAATTATTGATGTATTAATTAATTGTATACTTTCATGAAAAACACCTTCAACTATGATAGTTGGATCTAGAAAAATAGATTAAACTGATAATAAGCCTTTTATGTGTTTTAGAACCTTATCATATGTCAATAATACCATAAACAATCCTTGTATTAAGACTTTCGCCATACTCTTATAATAATTTGACAACTCGGTGGATAAATCTGTGATTTTTTACAATTCCATTTTTGTAAACAAAATTAATCTAGTAGTCGTTGGTAGAAAAGCATCACCAATAATTGGCGTATCGATTTATTACACTGTTTTACACTAGCACTAGCTCAAATGGCTTTTCTTTCGAGTCTTTTGTGCAGAGTTGTCCAGTAATTGCAGCACTTCATTAACGTGGGAGTGGAGTCGACCCTCATGTTTTGCAGTAACCTCTTTTTCTTATTTGTCTGTATGAAGATAATCGTTTAGATAGAGCCAGGGTGCATCAATAATACATCTTAGGACTTTATTTTGGAAAACTTATATTATGGCACATCCTCGTAGCTGTATTTCATAAATCCAGACTTAGGATTTGTTTATAAATCATATGAATTTGTTGTGTACATAAATTTGCATTTTTAGATGCATAATTATTAGAACTATGAATTAAATTGAGATTTGAAGAAAAGTACTGTAGGAAAAAGGTTGTTATAAATAAAACACGTACCCATACTGACTATTAATTTTAATAAACCAAAATACGAAAAACACATATCACAAAAATCAGATTAATAAAAATATCAATATGACAAATACCTACACATCAAAAGGCACAAAATTTTAGACAAAGGAATATGCCCTAGGTCCTAAAAAATACAAGGTAAGCGCAAACTTCTTGTATTCATTGGAATGTCTTCTAGCTAGAGGCTTTTTGTTTTTAAATTCCGCTTGAGATAAGCTGCAAATGGTTGGTTTAAAAATTGTGGCCCAACCGAAGGATATTTTTGGGTTTGGCACATGCATTATCAAAATAGAAACAATATCTCTTCAATCTTCAAAGTTAGTCATTCTTTTGCTGGGACCTAAAAAAAATATTTAAATTAAAAAAATACATAAAAACAACACTTTTATATTATTTTTAATACCTGGTGTACTAAGAAAATCGTCGTGGGATTTAGTAGGGTACAGATTCATTCAGAATGATCAATTATTTCATTTGTTGTGGGTGTGTGTCAGAATATTGTCAAAAGTACATTTTCAAATAAACATTTCCGAGTTGATCCAAATGAAAAACTACTGGGCTGGAAACGTTTTTTACACAACTGGTAGCTTCTGTGTAATTATTCACTGGTTATATTAATCAAGTCTTTTCGACTACAGGCTCTTAACAACATGGGAAACCTAAAAAAATACAAAATACATTGTCATAGGTACATAAATATAATTTGATTTAAAAATGATAATAAAATAATTGTTTTGATTAAATAGCCAAGTAAATAACATACAGTTAACATTGCTGCATTTGAAAAGTACCTCGTTTTTCTTCTCATTTTACTCGAAGCCGTTCTCGATGGGATCTGCTCCATGGTCATTTAAATTGCATAATTTATTTTGCATACCTTTCTGAAAGATTGGGAAATGAAAAATAACTAGTATTCGAATCCGTTCGAGGTAGACATGGGCGATAAACACATCTCTTTCTTTTAGATTCCATCAGTTCACTAAAAAATTATTTTGCTTTAATAAAATAAATAAAAATATGTAAATAGCTCAGCACCTACCACAAAAAGCCTTCGATTAAAAACATGTTTACTGAACAATGTTCATAAAATAGACAAAGGAAAGCACTAAACACAGATTTACTCAATAATTGTTAAAAATATACAAAGGAAAACACTAAAATACACTTAAATTCGATAAAAAAAAAATCATAAATTATAAATGACTGATCCTGACACATCAAAACAACACTCGTGACATGACAGTTTTGCCGGTTATAAAATGGCGGCCCTGATCATGCGCAAAAAATTTTGGACCCCAAAAATTGACGTGCCTTCGCTTCTGTAAAAGTATTCTGTGCTTATATTATTTATATATATTATTGTAGATCCAGGTATGTTTTCGGTTTTTATTTTATTTTTATTTTATTTATTTGGCTTAGTTTGCTAATATCACAATATTCAAATTTAGTAAAAAATAATGTAATAATATAACAATTATTTTAATAACATTCTAAATAGGAAATGTAATTTAACTGCAATTGTTTTGATAACAGTATTTACATATGGTCTGTGAATTTCATCTGTTTCGGAATAATTACCCTTAAATATTTGAATTTTTCTACTAACTGTATAGATTTTCTTCCAATTTCCTATATTGTTTGTCCACAAACTGCATCTAGTTATTACTTATCAGCTTATATTTTGTTTTAGGTATTTGTGTTGATTTTTAACAAATGATTGCAACATCATTTATAAACATTTTGCAGAGTTTCATTGACAATTAACTCTTAGTTATCCGAATCCTTACAACTTACAAGAAACATAGATAAGGACATCATAGGCAAACAGGTAAATGTCATATTAATTATTGCAACATTAACAATCATTAATATAAATTAAAAATAACAGGGGACCTAATTTTCTTCCTTTGATGTGGTTAATTTCTTCTGATCAGAACAGTGATTCTTTTGTGCCAACTCGACACATTACATACAGAATAGAGAGAGACATTACATCAAAATCGTTGTCTGTCGAACAAAGATAGGAGTCTCGATAGGAGACATACTCAAAAGATGAGAATCCCACTACATATGTTATTTAATTTTAATCTCTCTGACCTGATACTTAGATAATCTACATGCTACCCCAATGCATGCTTTATAGCATAGATATAAAAACCACCTTTATACCAATACTATTTAATTTTTTTATCGAATGATTTTGATCAACAGAATCAAGTGCATTTTAAAGAAATACAATTAATTTTGAATTGTACATATATGGCGGATTGTACAATAGGCAGTTAAAATGTAGACTTAGTTTAAACTGTGAACCTTGTTGTATACTCATCGGTTATTGTTAAACATAGTTTTAAAAATGACATTTGTTTTTGAATATAACTAGTTAAAAATAAAACTCCTGTTAGTTAAAATATGTTTAGAATATTTTTTGTACATACATAATGTATTTTGTAATAATTAAAAATCATAATATTCTTGTAAGGAAGTTGGAATGCTAAGGGTTTGATCAGTCGCTGTTGAGATTATTTTCATCTTACCTAAATCATCGTTTTTATTATGTCTTTTACAACGGATTTTCATCTTCACCCCTCAAAGCAACATCTGGAGTTCCACAGAGCTCCAATTTGGGACCACTATTATTTAGTATATTTATAAATGACTTGGCAATAAATTTAACCTGCTGTTCGCTGCTGACTTAAAAATATTTACCTCAATCTCATCAATTTAAGACTGTTACTTTTTACAGACCCAACTTGGGAATCGTTGAAAATTGGTGTAATGAAAACAAGCTGAATGAATGTGTCTAAATGTGAAGTATGTTCCTATACTAGAAGTATTATATATCTATAAGTTCTTGTAGCTTTGACAATAAACATATATTGATTGATTAACAAGGTGGAGTTTGATTATTTATTTAATAGCCTACATTTATCAGACTTGTGCACAAATTGAAGATTAAGGTATATTATTCAACCAAAAAGTTACTTTTTCGGATTATATTGAAAATACAGTTGCATCTGCGTTGAAAAGCTTAGGGTTCTTAATTCGTAATACTCGTTCTTTTACAAACTCTTAAAGCTTGGAGATCCTTTACTTTTCTTTAGTTCGTTCCAGGCTAGAATATGCATCTCTTATCTGGAACCTTATTTACAATATTCATAAAAGATCATTGGAAAATGTTCAGCGGCGATCTCTCAAGTACCTTTCTTTTAAAATAGATGAGCTGTATCCCATTCGAGGTATTGAAGAATCTCTGCTTCTTTCGAAAATAGAAGGGTAGTTTCCAGTGTTACATTTTTTTGTAAAATATTACATAACACTATTGATGTACTATTTTTGATAAATTAAATAAATTTTAATGTTCCCCAAACAGCCATTAGATATCATAAAACATTTTATACAGCAAGTATTTGAACGAACTTGGGAAGAAATTCACCTATAAGGCTAATGTGCTCAAATTTTAATTAATTTTGTTCTGATTGGGATATTTATTTCGACCATTAGTTGTACTAATTTGTAGCTAATGTATTTAGGATTCTTTCTTTTTTTTTTTTTTTTTCTTGCTGTTGCTAAAATTATTTTCTGTCGAAATATTATGTTTAACATTTATTTCATGTATTTTGTTCTGTAAATGGATTAATTTGTTGGGCAATAAAATTATTTTTATTTTATTAAGCAAAAAAATGTTTATTTTGATGCACCTACCACCTTTAAAAGTTTGTCAGTATATTAACGAGAAATCCTATATAATTCCCAAAGAAAAATATTTTTGGAATAAATTCCGAATTCTATTTATTGATATTTGTTATTTTTTAGGTTCAGTGATTCGAAACATGATGATCAGCTACACCAAGAATATCCTTGATACTTTAAAAAAATGGTACGAGATTAAGCAGATTTGATGCTATGTCACATTGTGGTGCGAAGACGTGGCTTGTATAAATTTGGGGTATCAGTTGATAGAAAACAGTAACGCAAAAATAAATTTAAATCTGCAGATGCATCAGAGATAGCCATATTCCATACCACAATAGGAAACTGTGCATATTTGTGAACTTAAAGTGCAGTTGGGAGGAATCGAATTGATTGTATGTGATTTTAAAAGTTTTTTTTTTTTAATAAAGTCATTAAAGATAATTTACAAAACAAAACAAAAACCTGTCGCGATAAGAATTTTTAACATTGTTTCCAGAGTGCCAGTGGTGTACCAGTTTTAATTGCTACAATTTACATTAAAATTAAAAGTATCTGTTAAAAAGTCAAGTTTTTGAGATCATCTTTCATTTTAATTATTCTTTGTTCGTCTTTTACATTCAACATTGGTGCGTCTCAAATATGGAGAAAAACTTTAGATGCTGTCGTCTAAAGGAATTTACAAATTATTGTTGCATAGTTTGCAATGGCATCTTTCATCCCAGCTGTCTGGACCGTAACAACGAGGTAGTTAGGATTAAAGGGTACAAAATATACTGCTCTAAAAAATGCCAAACAACATCTGACGATGATGAAGACAAAATTAATAACCTGGAAGAGGATATCCAGAAATTGAAGGTTGACTTAGCTGATAAAGACAATTATATAAAGAGACTGAAACGTCAAACAGCTGATTTTACAGATGCCGCTTCAGATGTGGAACAGGATCTAAACTCGCGACTTATTGAACAAAGAGATCGCAATGCCGAGTTAAATAATGACCTAATCGCACTTAGAAAAAACTGTGATACTTTGCAAAATCAGTTAGTAAATTCTTCTGAATCATACAAAAAACTGATGAAGGATATGGATGAGTTGTCTACTATCAATAAACAAATGTTAGGTTCCATAAATACTCTGGAGAATGAAAACACAATCTACACTACAGAATTAAAGGATCTTCGTAATAAACTTTATGACAGTAATTCAACAACAACTACCTCTCTAATAGAAACTGATTCATCAAACTCAGTAAATCAGAATCAATTAATCAAGTTAATAGACGATTTACGTGTTCAGATACAAAATATCCAAACCACAACTAGCAATAGCTCCTCACCTCATGTATCTGATGAATTAATGCTTACTGAACTGGAAGAACGAAGGAGAAAATCCAACAATCTGATGGTGTTTAACCTACCAGAAAGTAATGATGACAAATCCAAGGTAATCGAAATTTTGCAGGATTTAATTAACTCACCTCCATCAATTATAAGACTACAGCGATTAGGAAAACATAATTCTAAAGGGGCAAGGGCTCTTAAAATAACTTTTAATTCTACTTATGATGTGCATAATGTTATTAAAAATCGGTATAAACTTAAAGGAAAGCATATCTTTCTCAATTTTGATCTGACACGTAAACAAATGGAATCAGAAAAACTTGTCAAAGAAGAACTATACAAACGACGTGAAAAAGGAGAAAATAATCTTATTATCAAATTTATAAATGGATGTCCAAAAATAATTAGTTTGAATCCAAAAAACTAACCAATCAGAGCCCACCTTCTATTAAGTTCTCTCCTAGCTCCATTTACTGCCAAAACGTTAGAGGATTAAGAACAAAGCTAAGTAAACTTATTTCTGATGTAGCAACTGTATCCCACGAAATCATTGTTTTCACCGAAACTTGGCTGACAGAAAACTTTAGTGATGCCGAACTTGGATTTGAAAATTTCAACATTTACCGCAAGGACAGATCTGCACAAACCAGCTCATCCTCCAGAGGAGGTGGAGTTCTTATAGCAGTTTCCAAATCTATACGAAGTAGTTTGCTCAACTCTACACAAGAAATTGAACAGTTATTTGTCCTCATAGGCAATGGTAAAAGTACTCTTATTTTAGGAGCTGCTTACTTTCCTCCAATGTCACCAAATGATAAATATGTTTCGTTCACTGAAAACTTGGATAATTTGTCAGAGATGTATCCTCATGCACAATTTTGCATTTTGGGCGACTTCAATTTACCTACGGCCATATGGATGTCAAATAATCTATGCTCAACTGCTACCTCTTCCTTGGGACCTGGAACTAGAGCTGATGAAACTGCTGCGATTAATACTATCTCCAATATGTGTGCTTTTCACAACTTCTTTCAGAACAATGCAGTTCGGAATGATTACAATACTACTTTAGATTTAGTTTTTTCTTATCAATCTTCAACAACTGCCACTCTCTCGCTAGTGATGCTCTAATTAATGTCGATAAATATCATCCCCCATTACTTATACACTTGAACCTTACTGTAAATTATTGTAACTCGTCACATGTACCTAATGAGTATTACTATGATTACAAATTCGCAGATTTTCGATCCATTGAACATCATCTGGGATTAATTCAGTGGGATTCACTATTCTTAAATAAATCACTTGATGAAATGGTAAATATTTTTTACGATTTTGTGTATTCTGTCATTCATTCCTTTGTACCATTGAAAAAATTATCCATTCGACGATTTTCCAGATGGTTTTCACCTGAATTGAAAAATCTCATAATTCTAAAGAAGGAGGCACACCTTAGATTTAAATTTAGTGGATCTTCTAACGACTACATGATATTCTCTAACTTGCGCTCTCAATGTAAACTTAAGTCTAAACAGAATTACAATGATTACATTAAACTTACTGAATCATCTGTTGGTAATGATATTAAAACATTTTGGAATTTTGTCAATTCAAAAAGAAAAAGTAATGAGTTACCCAACGAAATGTACTATAACAACACTAGATGCTCTATGGGTACAGATTTAGCTAATATGTTTCAGGATTACTTTAGCTCAGTCTATAGCAATCAACCATGCCATAATTATGATAAACCATATTCAACCCATTTAAATGTTGCAAATTATCAAATATCTATTTCAGAAATATTTGAACATCTGAGCTGTTTAGATATGAGTAAGGGATCAGGTCCTGATGGCTTGCCACCTTCCTTATTGAAAACTTGTTGTTATGTTATATCCCGTCCACTGCATATTATCTTTAATGTTTCACTTCATAATGGAATGTTTCCTAATTACTGGAAATCAAGTTTTACTGTACCGATTTACAAATCAAGCGACAAATCAAATGTAACTAATTACAGGTCAATATGCATTCAAAGTGTGATTCCTAAACTCTTTGATAGTATTATTACAAAGTATTTATCGAAACTGCTTGATTCTTTCATCATAGATCAGCAGTTTGGTTTACGCTCCAAAAAGTCCACTGAACTTAACTTGTTGTCTTATGTTGATTACTTATCGAATGCCTTGGATTCTAATGATCAAGTTCATGCTATATACACTGATTTTTCAAAGGCATTCGACAGAGTTAACCACAATTTCTTGATTGGAAAGCTTAGTAACATTGGCATTGGTGGTAATCTTCTGAAATGGATCGAATGCTTTATAACAAACCGCATTCAAATTGTTCGTGTTTCTGGTTTCTTATCCTCTGGCTTTACCACTACATCTGGTGTCCCTCAAGGTTCACATTTGGGACCTCTACTTTTTAATATATATAACAATGACATCCAAAATAGTTTTAATAATTCTCAGTTCCTTTGCTTTGCTGATGATTTAAAATTATTCATGCGTGTAAATTCCTTACGTGATTGTATTTGCATTCAAAAAGACTTGGATAACTTGGTCCAATGGTGTAGTACTAATGGAATGGAATTAAATACAAGTAAATATCATGCAATCAATTTTAACAGAAAACATAGTCCTATTGAATATATCTATAAAATCAATGACATAACACTGGATACTATTACAGAGGTAAAAGATTTGGGTGTGATATTAGACTCCACCCTTTCTTTTCAAACTCATATAACAGCGTCAGTTAATAAAGCATTAAGAATGTTGGGTTTCCTTAGAAGAACTACTTCTGATTTTCATAATGTGATGTGTTTAAAGATTCTTTATTGTGCCTTAGTTAGACCTTATATTGAATATGCTTCTTCTGTATGGAATCCTTTTTATGTATATCTAATCCATAATATAGAACAGGTTCAAAGAAAATTTTTACGCATTGTTGCATTTAAATCGGGTATTGTCCCGGTCAACTTCAGATACAATTATGACGAATTACACACACTTTGTCATCTTGAGACCCTTCTGAGCAGAAGAAACCAAAGGGATCTTAAAATATTGTTTAACATTATTAACTCATCTGCCGATTGTCCATACTTGTTATCCCAAATTGGATTTTCTGTACCCTCTAGAGTAACTAGGAATATTAATACATTCTCTCAACCTTTTCATAGAACAAATTATGGTTCTCACTCTTTTATTCCTAGAGCAACAAGATCTGCTAACAGACTAAATGTAGAATGGATTACTTCTCCATCAGATTTTTCTATCCATTTATGTATATGTGAGGAGTAATTTTTAATTGTTTTTAATATTTATGTATTTAAATTAATTTATTATTATTATTTAGGATTTTATTACTATTTAATGTATGTAATATGTATTATCTGTAATTGTATTGTTTTAATGGGCTCTGACCCATAAATAAATAAATAAATATGTCATGCGTGAACTCGATGAGATTTCATTGGCTAAGTATCATTCCTCTGTAATGTTTTGTATCATTAGGAACACGCAACATTGTAAACAATTATGACCAGGGTTTTCTGACCTTTTCCCTAGGTCAGAGAGAATAAATGAATACTAAATAATGTATAGTAATAAAGATTGAAAATATATATACTTTTAAGAGTTTTATTATGTCAGCCATAGTTTTATACCAAAAATGAAAATAAACTGAAATTATACATTAAAAATACATTCATAAATAACTATATTTATAACACTCATCGACTCTCTCCTGGCTAAAATATAACTTATCTATCTATTAGGCTCTGTTCCGTCTATTTTTTGCCTTTAGCCTCCTTCTGACACTTCCATTCGTTCTTATTCGGTGTAGTATTCACATAGTTTTCAGAATATCAAGTGTTATACCTATCTGATGCTTGGTCCTGCAAAGTTCATCTTCAGTACACCTGCTTATGTGACATCTATCTCGATATCAAGTTTGATTGAACACCCGTTTCTTGCCTATTACTCTTATACTTAACCAGAACTAGCTTAGACTTGAACGCATATGTCTAATTCGGCCAAAACACAGCCTTGGTACACAAATATCTATTTTACCGCTGGTTTCATTACAAAAAACTGGAGTAAAGGGTAAAATTATCTCTTGTCCAGTACACTCGTATAATACACTTGAGTATTGCCTATATTATTTTTGATTGAAGACGTATACATTTAAAAATGTCGTTTACTTAAAAATAAACATTTAATTTTGATATTTTATTTAACTCGATCAAAACATTAATTTATTATTTTCCATGGCTTATACCGGACCTGTATGTACTCTAGTAGCCATGGAGTAGCTGACAGTGTTGCCGTCAGTTGCAGCCACATATTCATTAGAGACATACCCCAGCTAGCACAAAAACATCCCATCTACGTTAATAAGCTGCAATTTTAGGCTCTTTAAGCTCGCATGCAATGTACTGTTAATGTAACCCTATCATCCCTGCAACCACCGAATGTCCGCAACGGCAAGACTTTTATAGCACATCTCACAGAAGTTAAAAAGTGAAGTTCGGAAAACATCACACTAGCACTTTTACGGTACTTACCCTGAAAGTTGCTCTGAAACTTTCTATAGATGTTATAATGTGAATTCATTCTACAGCATTATACAGTGTGTCCACGGATGGACTTAACAATACTTGTAAAAATATTTATTTTAAATTTAAAAGTACTTCTTCATAATTTCTTTTGCTTGTTAAATAAATACGATTAACGTTGAGAAATTATGAAAAAGACCTTTTGAACAATTTAAAATAAATATCTTTACAAGTATAGTTATGTCCATCCTTGGATACACTATATTCAAAATAGTATATTGAGGATATAGTAAAATCTGAAGAAAACAAAATAAAAAATTGTATAAATTTATTATTAAAAAGCTTTTGAAATCAAGAACCAATATCATACAAGTAGAGGTAGGTATTAATAATATAGGTAAAAAAAACACTGACAAATTGGACAAAAGTTGGTATAAAGGGTATATAAGGAATATCTCAAAGGTTCACTAGAATCGAAAACACTGAACGCTTGCACGAAAGAGTATAATAAGGTACCTATATTGCAAAGGTTCACTGGTAGCTAAAATGGTGCACGATTGTACAAAAGTAGTAAAAAGTGTATTTATATAAGGTATATTTCAAAAGTCACTAGATTTTTATTAAGATGGCAGTTGTAGGATGCTAAAAAAAGATATTTGCCTACAACTGGTACTAATCATAGTTTTAATATGATATAAACTGAATATTGATAAATGTAAAGTCATAAGGTTTAATAAAACAGCTAATATCATTATGCATGATTGTCATTGCAGGTTCTGAACTAAGTTTTGAGCAAACTATAAATGATCTTGATGTTATTTTTGAGAGGGACCTATAAGAGTTTGGAATGCAGATGTCGAGAAGCATCATTTGTTTTCCTGTATAAGTTATTGAACGGTTTGATTGATAGTGACAGCCTGGTACACTTTATTAGATTCCTTGTTCCTGCCAGACTTACTAGGCATATGAAACTATTTTATGTAAATAGAACTAACTATGGACAGAATTTATTTGTAGACCAATTCGATGTCCAATTACAATAAGTATTTTTCAAATTATGACATTTTAAAAGGTTTATTTTTTAAAGTGTCAACTTTTATTACACTATTGACTTCATTTTTATACTGTGACAATTTTATTAATTTCTTTTTTATTTTGATATTTTAACCATTTAGAACTTTATATATCAGTAGCGTACTGTAAACAAATAAATATGTGAACTTAATTACATAGTTTCTTCCGTAAAAATAACTTTGTAGATAATAAATTTACTTGTTCAATTATTATTAAGAAAATAATATATATATAAAGAAAATAAAAAATATGCTCGTTTAAATCGTTGCACCTATTTTTAGTTGATTTTTACTTACTTTGTTTTTTTAAATAAATAATAACATTTATTTTGACTTTTACAAATTTTATACTTAATAATGGATGTTCAACTTATACAGAACAATGTTTTTTAGCATGATATTCTGCTCTGAAAGAAAAAGAAATAACCTCAGATGTTATATATTCTTCTTCAACCAATTCTGTATTAACTTTAGCTTCTAAAATTCCTGAGATTTTTACTAGAATTATAATCCAGCACAAAGGAAACCTAAAACACAATATTTTTAAAATTTATTCTTAGTGATTAAAATATTATTACACTAGGGCGACCATACTTACAGCAATTTTTCTGTATTGTAAAGCATTTTTAAAGTTTGTCCAGCAATTGGTATTGTGCAGCAAAATGGCATAGGTATATATATCCACCAAAACGTCACTACTGTCCAGCAATGGTAATACTTAATTTACTGAAACGTAACAAATTTAAATGTTATTTATCTTTAGTGAACTACATGAGCACTTCTATACTGCTGTTCTAGCAAGAAAGGTTTTATCTGCAAAATTAGCAGTTTTTTTTATGTGCATTTGTCTACATTTTATCTTTCTCGATACTGAAAAGGAATGTCTTATTTGTAACAAAGGTACTAAAATGTTAAAAAGTTACACAAAAAAAGGTTTAAAAGATAATAAATATAAATTTTCAGATAGGACTTCTCTTGTTAGGATGGCAGTATATGACTTCTCTGTTTTTGTATTTTTATTGGGAGTAGGGTTGAGTATCAGTCAAAGGTATCAATACCGGTATCATGTGAGATACTGTTCGATATTATGTTAAAGATATTGATATTTATAAGTCTCGAGTAACAAAGTAACGAAAAAGTAAAAGATTTTTGTTAAACGGCTGGCAACCCCCATTCAACAGGACGGAGTAGGGAACTTAACTAATAACAAGAGTGCATCAGTAAAGTATATTCTGTAGTCGACACCTTTTCGTACTCTACCTGGTACAAGTTATAGTGTCAATAACTGGCAATTTACCTTATAATTAAATAACAAAAAAACAGTGGTAACGCTTAATCATATTACCAAGTTTCACCACATGCAAAAACTAAAATATTTCAGTACAAATATTTGAACAAACCTTATAATCTCTGACCACACACATAGCGATACAATACTTGCTTCTAAGTATCACTATGGCGATAGTATTGGTAATTCAGTGCCTAAATATCGATACTTTCATTGTTTAATATCGTTACTTCTATAGTATTAAGGCATCAATAAGATCCCTATTATCGTGTAAAATAAATATTTCATCATTTAATTGTATCTACTTCTTTACAATGATTTATTTTTTATTGTATTTGGAAATTGAAATTTTGCCATCTAAAACAACAAACAATAAATTAGAAAATTAGAAAATTTATTGAAAAGAAGAAAACAACTTACCAAACTTATTCAAACGTATAGTTTCCAATTTCTTTAAAATCTGAAATACGTACAAGAAAAAGTGACAAGTGACATTTTTTTATGTTTTGTTGGTTATGACAAACGAATGGCTACGTTCGAAAGTCCACAGTACTTCTCGTGGAAACTTTTTTAGCAAGTTACTTAATTACGTTGTGTTATCATAACAGGCAGGTTAAATACGTAAGTAACAAATAGATGTTTCGCGAGGTTTTGATTTCCCTCAACAACTTCTCATTAACGTTGCAATTACGTTGTATGGGTATGTTATTATGTTCCCTTAAAACAACATCGCCGAAAGGCTTGGTAACGTTATGTGCTAGCTGGGACGTTTTATAAATTCATCGTGTTAGAAATTTGTTGACATAAAGAGATAGAAATTTAAAGTGACGTCTTTTATTACTTCGAATGAAAAAAATCGATAATGCAATTTTCTAACCTAAAAAAAATCGTGATGATATGTCAAACAAAATTGAACTTGGCCTTAAGAATAGACCTTTTAATCATGTGATGAGCGCAAGCGCAGCCACCATGTTGAAATAGCGGTAATTCAAAAGTTTCGTACTGTTTTGATCGACAATGGCTGGGAAAGCAATGTTATCTCTACAGAAAAATTAATCATTAGAAAAAATCGTTGATAGTGAATAACTTTTTTATAACTCTCTGGAAGCGCATAGCTGTGAGCAGTTGAAAAGGAGGTTGAAGTGTCTTGGATGTTTGTTACAAAGGAACAAAGTGGAGAGGTTAGGTGTATCAATACTTTTTAACTCTGTAAAAAATTAATGAAAACAAATAATAATTATAACTTTATTCTAATTAATTATGCCAACCAACTATTACTACTTGCAAAAACACTTTAATTAGCATAAAAGTTAATCACGAGTATAATTAATAAAATAAATTATTTATTATTTTGAGGATCAACATGACATTTTTAATCATTTAATGTGTATACCGAAGTAGTATTTAATATTAAAAAAATATTGTTTAATACCACATGACAATTTTCTTCTGTTGGACCACTTTCTCCATGAAAATTCAGTGAAATATAAGTATCTTTAGTAACATCATTAATCCATCGAAAACCGTTGTCACTTCGCCCATATTTTTTCACACTTAATGCACATTTCGAATATCTTTTAATATAGATTTTGCCTGATAATTGTTTACGATATTGCAGTTAAGGCTTTGGAAAATTTATAAAATAATATCTATTGCCTTTGAATGATTTATACCGTGTGTCACTTTTACATAACAACACTGTTTCGTTGTTCCTTTCCGTACAGATAACATAATTATAATTGATTGTGAAAATGTATTTTTCAATTAAGACACTAAACTTATTATTACTTTACTTTTTTCTTCCTTTTTTTAAATGAATATAGACTTAAATTAATATTTATCAATTATAACTTTTTTCACGTAAGCATTTTAACATACTTGTTTACAAAAAACAGTACGAAAAAGATGGCTGAAACTGACTCATGCGCACAAAAAAAAATTGTGATGAAAAGGTCTATTAAAATTTTACAACAAAATGGCTGCTACACAATGTGTACAGAAATATCCGGAGAGGAATTACTCAGTTTGTGTGTGTTATTTAGTTAGTTCACTTTTAAAAAGAGTTTTAAATTGTTTATGAATGTGAAATGGATCGTTTGTTGAAGTTTTCGCCGTGAAATGTTAGAAAATGTCTTATTTTGTGACCAAATTATTCTGAAATCACTTATGATTTCGAAATGTCGTGAACTGGTAAGTTATAATTTGTTTATAAATCTTACTCAACTTGTAGTATTTTTCCTTTCAGACAGTAACCATATGTATCAGGAACAATTCTGTGCAGATTTTTGATGTCTTTCGTAGTTATTTTTTTATGATTAAACCTTTTTTTTTATCAAACAATTTTTCTTTTTTTCTTTTTTAACCTCCACGTATCGGCTTATTGATTTCTCACCCTTCAGTTTTTTTTTGTTGTCCTGGAGATTTTTTTTCTAGAATCTTTCCACAGGTATTCAGATATATATATTTTTTTTATTATTATTCTTTCATTATGACATTTCTGTCCCAACCACACTTTTTCTTGTTTATATCACTGTCACTTTATTTTAATCTTAAAATTAATTTGTACAATTATTACTAACTACAATTCATATTTGTTTCAATAATTATAAAATAATTTTCTATTTTACATCTGAAATTTATACCAGGTGTGGAATTTGTTTGTTTATTTTCAATGACGAATGTTTATTTTTCATTTTTATTTTTAGGTACCAAGAAATTTTATATTAATATGGAAATAATTACCTTATAAGAAATACTTTTTGATATTATTGGACATTGATGTCTTATTTATGATGAATATTTCATAGGAAACAAGGACTTATTACAACTACAGTAACATCCAATGTGAACCAGTTCATTCCCTTTGCTTTGGGCTTAAATTAGATGCCTCTATATGGATTACTAGGTACCTTTCTCTTTAATAACTTATTTAATTCAAATATGATGATTTACAGATTAAAATTCATGCATATTTCTATACTTTAATTCCCAATTATTATCACTATTAAATTGTTCTGTGCACCGTTAATGGTTATTTGCTTATGCCACTTCTTGTGTTTGATACATAACACGATATACGCCCCCCATGTTATAAAGAAAATAATTTACACTATTTAAATTTATTTTCTTTACTAACATTAAACTATAAATCATTAAAATGTTTATCAGTACATTTTATTGCCATCATGGTATGGGTATATCATCTCTACATGGTATCGTCCTTTTATTATTTCACTCTGTACATTCTTTAACTCATATGCATTGTTTCCTATTACTTTACTAATTCGGTAAGGTCCATCATATGGATATACTAATTTCTTACAAATATTTTTCCTTAAATTAGTCACTCAATGTCGTCTTATAATTACTAGGTCTCCTTCCTTAAATTTTGTTTTTCGTTTGATCTTACTATTCATTTTCTTCTTATATTTTTCCTCTCTTTTCTGAACTCTTGTTCGTATTATCCTATGAATCTCTTGACTTGATTTCATTTCTCTTTGCCATGGACGATCAGGTAATTTATTTTTTATTACAATTATTGGTGGTATCTTCGTCACTGTATTTGGGGTTTCATTGATATATTTTTCGATATCTATTAATTTAGTATCCCATTCTCGATGTTCTTCTTGAGCTTCTCTTCTTAAATATTTTAAACACTCTTCGATTAAACGCTCACTTGGATTTGCGTTTGGTCGTCTAATTGTAGTGTGTATAATTTTTATGTTCTGTTTCTCCCAATACTCTTTGAATGTCTGATTTGTAAAATACGTTCCCTTATCTGTAAGAATTTTCTGTGGATTCCCCATTTCTTGTATGTACTCATTTAAACATCTAATCGTTTCCCATTTGTTCGTCTTCTTTGTTGGATAGAATTTGACATATTTAGAAAACAAATCATATATAACTAAAATATGTTTGTATCCACTTCTTGTTTTAATTAAATTACTGAGATAATCAATTGCGATGATTTCTAGTGGTTCCTTTACGATTATACTTTCAACTGTTTTTATTATGAAAATTTTTGTATTTGCCTAACATGCAAATTTTACATATTTTGCACAGCCCTTTTATTATTGACAGATCATTTTTCGTGTAATAATTGTCTCGATATATTAGCCAAATTTTTTTAACCACTATATGTCCATATTTAGTGTGGATGTCTGAAATTATTTTTCCTCATCTATATAATATAATTCTTCTTCTCCAATTATCTTGATAATGATTCCGTCCCTCATGATGCATCCTCTGTATTTTCCTAAATTTTGAATTTTGATTTTTAATTCTTGACAATTTTCTTGACTATTTATTATTGCAAGTTCCGAATATATTCCATCAACTTGTTTCAAAATATTTGTTGTGACCAATACGGTTTGTAGTGACTTTCCTTTAATTTCATCTTTTCTACTCAAGTAATCTGCAGTAAAATTTCTTTTTCCTTCACGGTGTCTAATTTTAAAAGTAAATTCTTGTAATAGTAATGACCATCGATATATTCTGTTATTAGCATATCTGTTTATTTGCAAAAATGTTAATGCTTGGTGATCTGTTTCGATGATAAATTTATTACCTCGTAGCCAATAAGCTAATTTCTGTGTTGCATATACTATGGCTAGCATCTCTTTTTCTCCAACAGTGTATCGAGTCTCACTTCCTCTTAGAATTCTGGAAATGAAACACACAGGAATGTCCTTTCCATTGACATACTGTACTAGTTCAGCTGCGAAAGCGAAATCAGATGCATCACACTGTATTATGAACTGTTGTGTAAAATCTGGAACATATATTGCCAAATTGTCGTGAAATTCTTTTTTGATATTTTCGAAAGCTGTATTTCTTCTCTCATCCCATCTCCATTTTTCTTCTTTCCTGAGTAACTCTATTAATGGTACCTCTTTTTCTGCTAGATTGGGTACAAATTTCTTATAATAGTTTAACATTCCCAAAAATCCCCGTAGCATTTTTAAAGTCTTTGGTCTTGGAAATTCTTTGATTTCTTTTAATCTGTCTTGATCGATTTTAATTCCTGTGTTTGTAATTTTATATCCTAAATATTGGACTTCCTGTTGGAAAAATCTACATTTGTCTATGTTCAATTTTAACCCATATTTATCTAAAGTTTGTACGATTTGATTAATGTGTTTTAAATGGTTTTCAGGTGAATCAGAAAAAATTAGGATGTCGTCAACATAATAGATACAAAAATGTTGGTATATGTCAAGAATTTCTCGTAATGCCCGAGTCAGTGCTGCACTGCTGGATTGTAGTCCAAATGGTACAGTCTTAAATTGGTATACCTGGCCGTTGACCGAAAAACCTGGTAATCTTCGTGACTCTGGATGAAGTGGAATTAGCCAAAACGAATTTTTTAGGTCTAATTTGGTAAATATGTGATTATTTTTTATTTTTGTAATTAATACGTCAATATTTTGAGGACAATCATACTGTTTTTTGGAAATTTCGTTGATCTTTCTTGCATCTAGGCATAATCTGAGATCTCCGCTTGCCTTCTTCACGATAACTAATGGACTTATGTATTCCGTATTTGCTTTTTCTATTATTCCATCCTTTTCCATTTTGATTAGTTCTTCTTCTACCTGTCCCTGATATTTATGTGGAATGGGATATCTCTTACACACAAATTTCTTGTCCATTTCTATTTCAATTTTGTGTTGATAGTGGTTAACAATTCTTGGAGTATTATTAATTACTTTTCCATATTGTTTCAAAATTCTAATTACTTGTTCCTTATATTCTTCTGGACATGATATATTATCCATCAGTTTTCAAGATTTTCCTTCGCGGTTTCATCTTCCTCTGAACATATTTTAACTTGACAATATCTTCCATTATTTCGTTCATCCTTTCTTTCCGTTTGTAGAAACTTTATTGTCCTGTTATGGATTACTAGTATCTGATCCTTGAGATTTAGTTTAGCCTCACTTTGAAATAATGTGTCAACTCCCATAATCATGTCCATTTCCAGATTTGGCATAATTAACAAATTGACATACATTTCTACTCCATTAATTTTAATAACTTCATTAAATAGTTTTTTAATTTCGGCAATTTTCTTGTTATTGGCTGTTAATACCTGAATTTTCTTGATATTCATAATGTACTTTGCTAATTCTTGATAATTTTCATTAATTATGTTTTGGTTGATCAATGAAACCTGTGACCCAGTGTCGATAAGTATCTTTATTTTTCTTTTATTAATCATACCCTCTATATGTGGAAGTTGTCCCTGTTCAACCTGTCTTGTATTTGTTTGGACAGTACCCACACTACATCTACTAGCTTCTACACTATCTACACTATTTACATTATTGAACATATTTACACATTTTTTTCTAGTCTTCTTCTGAGATATAGACACTTTACTATATTTTCTTTTTATTTTAGTTTTCTTCCTAATTCTCCACTTTTCCTTATTTATTCTGTTTCTAACTTTCTTCTTTACACCTTTATTCCTTATTAATGTTTTAATTTTAAATATTTTTTTCTTTTTTATAGGTTCATGCGCCCCCCATCGACGATTACCTGGATTATGCAGATCAATCCAATTATCATGTTTATAATTCCTGTTATCATGTTGTATTTTATTAGTTTTATTTTGAATATGATTATTAAAATATGTTTTTATATTATTTTGAAATGTAATTTTACTTTTATATGTTTTATTTTTGTTAATTTTAGTAGTTATTGCATGGGCTTTTGCTTTATTCTTTGCTTTTGTTTTTATTTTTGCAGGTGCTTGTCTTATTTTACTATTACTCTTATTATGTTCATTATTTTTTACTACTTTATCTTCTTCTGCTTCTTCATATATGGTAGGTAATTTCCTTTCTTTTAGGACCATTCTCTTATTATGACCCAAATATTGATTTGTTTCTGGATTTCTAACATTTACTTTCTCTTCTTTTCTTACTTTTTCCCTTCTACTTATTTTTAATTCATTGTTCATTATCACTATCTCTTCTATTTCCTTTTTATCCATACATTGAATCATCTTTATTATTCTTCTATTAATTTCTACGTTTCTTGTTCTTAGATTTAATTCCACTTTATTCCTTTCTAGAAAATCCATACCCAAAATCACATCCATTGTCATACCAGGAATGATAATAAAATTATTAACACCTTTGTCACCATTAACTTTTATTTCTGTATTTAGTATTTTATTTGCTTCTGCAATTTTTTTTCCATTTGATGCAATAACTTCTATTTTGTTTATTCTATAAATATTTTCTTTCATGGATATTTTATTCTGTTTAATAACTGTTTCATTAATTAAAGAAATTTGGCAACCAGTATCGATTAATGCTGTCACTATTAAATTTTGAATTTTGATTTTTATAAATGGTAATAAATTATTAATATATTCATCTTCTTGTTCATTTATTGTGATGAATTCCCTAGGGTGGGAGTAATTACTATGACATACACGGTACTGGTTTTTATTTGATCTGCTTTCTTCTAAAAATCCTGTTTGGTAGGCTCATGTTCTATATCTGCCATCACCGTTACTTCATTCCAATCTTCCTGTCCACAACTTCTATTTTTTTCTTCTCTTCTTGGATTTTGTGTTTCAAGATGATTATTTTCTACTCTTTTCTGTTCATATTCATTCTCCCTATATCTATTACTTCTGTATTCATTCTGTTGTTTCATTGATGTTCCATTTCTTTGTTGTTCTTGATTTCTATCATCCCTATATCTTTTATTATATTGTCTATAATTATTTTGATACTTGTTTTGTTCATAATAGTTTGTTCTTTAATATCCTCTATTTTGATTAAAATCCTGGTTTTCTCTTCCAAATCTTGAATTTTGGTTTCCTCTCCATTCATTTTTTCTAGATTCATCATTTTCATTTACACTATTGTTTTTCTGATAACCCGTCTTTTTTGCCTTTACTTGATCCACCTGCTTTAAATATTCACAAAACTTCTTTTCATTATTTATATCGTTAATTGCTATGAATTCTTTAATTTCTTCAGTGAAATGTCTAGATACATATCTAATTATGTCTGACATCTGCATCTGTGGTTGTAAATATTTAGCCATATCAATTTTTTTCATAGCATATAACTCCCTTGTGAAACCATATGTTTCATCATATGTCCCCAGATACAAATTCTCCCTTACTTTTGTCTGAGTCATTTCCCCCCAAAAATATTCCAAAAATGCATCCTTGAAACTTACAAATTCTATGTAGTTGTCTTCTACTACATTCCACCATATTGCAGCTCTTCCCTTCAATGTTCTACGTATTAATTTCTTCCAATTCTTGTCTCTACTCTCTAATAATTTTTCTTCGATGTTTTTTATAAATCGGACAGGGTGTATCTTTAGATCTCCATAATACATGAGTTCGGGCTCAACTCCTTCTGTTCCATGTATTATGATTCTTTCTACTATCATGTTTTCTTGCACATTCTGTTTAATTCTTTCTTCTGCTTGTTTAATATTTTCTTCAACATGACTATCTAAATGGGTTATTGTTGTTGTCCATTTTTGTTCGATCCCTTGTATCCTATTAACATTATCTTCTATGTTTTCTTCCATGTTCAACAGTGTTGTGTTTACATTTTTCGTATAATTTTTAACTTCTTGATTAATGGTTTCCAATTTTTCTTGATTGTATTCTATTCTGGTCATAATTTCTTTCTTATCCTTTTCAATTTTTTCATCCATTCTGCTTATTAATTTCATAATTTTGATCTCATTTCTATTAATATTTTGGTTTACTTGTAATATATTTCTTTCTATGTCTTGCTGGATATTTCCGATGTCTTCTTTTATATTTTGCTGCATGTTTCCCATATCTTGCTGTATAACTCCCATATTTTTGTGTATTCCTTCTATTTTACTTCCGAAATCTTGCATCATATTCATTATTGCCTGCATCATTCCGCTTTGTGTCTCTTCGGTGTATGTTTGTGGTGGTATTATTGATTGTTCAATTATATTGACTCGTCCTCTCTCTCCGTCCCCTATTTCTTCTATTTGATGTGTTTCTTTTGTATCTTCTTCTATCGTACTCATTTGGATTCTGACTGTTTCAGGATCTAGTCTTTCCTCTTCAAAAGCTTTATAGAGCCTTTCCATTAGTTCTTTCTTGTTCCCTACTATACTCAGTCCTCTTCTGGTTAATATGACCTTTAATTCAGCTACCTTCAATTCCATTATTTTTTGTCCCATCTCTTCTGATGATGTAGTCTCCATTTTTTTTTGTTTTTTTTTATATAGGCACTTATCACTGTATTTTATTTATTTATTTTTTTTTTTAACAAACTGTTCCACTATACTTATAAAAGTTTACTTACGACTATTTATAAACACTGAGGATCAAACAACTATATACATTTTTTTTTATTTTCAATATGCACGCCACTGCCTTATTATTGCCCCCACGTTGGGCGCCAATTATTTATAATGATAATAATTTTTTTATTATTAATTACTTTGATTATTTTGGAATTATATATATTTTTTTTTTATTATCATAAATATTTTTGCACGAATTTTTTTTTATATCATCATATTTACCTGTCATTTACTCTTATCCCAGGGTCAGAGGTGAGTTCCATTGGGTCCTACTTGTGAATACTTACTTGTTTGTATCGAGTTTTTTGACATGAGGAAAATTTTTTTTTTTAAACCAATGAAAACAATTATTTGAATAATGGTACCAAATTATTTTATATTTTATATAATTCATGTAACTGTAAAATTCACGCATTTTAAACAACAAATTATTTTATAATTATTTTATAATTATTATCGCAAGCGCGTCTCAAATTGCTGGATCCAGACCTGTAGTCGGCAAAGAACGCCAATGTATTCCAATCCGGGAAAGTAGGATGAGTAGTACATAAAATAGATGAGCTTTACTTGTCTCGGAATGGCACTTGGCGCGCTAATTCGACCAAAAGAAATATCAAACTTAAGAATTAAAATTTTACAACAAAATGGCTGCTACACAATGTGTACAGAAATATCCGGAGAGGAATTACTCAGTTTGTGTGTGTTATTTAGTTAGTTCACTTTTAAAAAGAGTTTTAAATTGTTTATGAATGTGAAATGGATCGTTTGTTGAAGTTTTCGCCGTGAAATGTTAGAAAATTTCTTATTTTGTGACCAAATTATTCTGAAATCACTTATGATTTCGAAATGTCGTGAACTGGTAAGTTATAATTTGTTTATAAATCTTACTTAACTTGTAGTATTTTTCCTTTCAGACAGTAACCATATGTATCAGGAACAATTCTGTGCAGATTTTTGATGTCTTTCGTAGTTATTTTTTTATGATTAAACCTTTTTTTTTTATCAAACAATTTTTCTTTTTTTCTTTTTTAACCTCCACGTATCGGCTTATTGATTTCTCATCCTTCAGTTTTTTTTGTTGTCCTGGAGATTTTTTTTTCTAGAATCTTTCCACAGGCATTCAGATATATATTTTTTTTATTATTATTCTTTTATTATGACATTTCTGTCCTAACCACACTTTTTCTTGTTTATATCACTGTCACTTTATTTTAATCTTAAAATTAATTTGTACAATTATTACTAACTACAATTCATATTTGTTTCAATAATTATAAAATAATTTTCTATTTTACATCTGAAATTTATACCAGGTGTGGAATTTGTTTGTTTATTTTCAATGACCAATGTTTATTTTTCATTTTTATTTTTAGGTACCAAGAAATTTTATATTAATATGGAAATAATTACCTTAGAAGAAATACTTTTTGATATTATTGGACATTGATGTCTTATTTATGATGAATATTTCATAGGAAACAAGGACTTATTACAACTACAGTAACATCCAATGTGAACCATTTCATTCCCTTTTCTTTGGGCTTAAATTAGATGCCTCTATATGGATTACTAGGTACGTCTCTCTTTAATAACTTATTTAATTCAAATATGATGATTTACAGATTAAAATTCATGCATATTTCTATACTTTAATTCCCAATTATTATCACCATTAAATTGTTCTGTGCACCGTTAATGGTTATTTGCTTAGGCCACTTCTTGTGTTTGATACATAACACGATAATATATATATATATATATATATAGATTCGTCCTGCCGACTTTGTGACATCATGTCGCAAAAATGTTGCTATCTTTCTAACATCCGTCTGCGATGTGACATCCAAATTCGGATGTCACAACGTTTTTGGGGTTCAAACATCATAAAGGAGGTTTAAAAGGGAGCCAAAAAAATTTCAGCTGGATGTCATAATGCTTAATTTTCAATTTTATGTATATATTTAGTTCCAGTGTATAGATGCGAAGGTGGCGCTCGCGTCAGTTGGTTTTGTATATTTTGTATATTAAATATTTCAGTCCCTCGACTGTCTGGCATCCACCATTAAGTATATTAGAATTTACTCACTCGACTCTCTGACATCCAACATTCAGTATATTAAAACTTACTCACCCGACTATATGACATCCACCATAGAGTATATTAGAACTTTACACACTAGGTTATGTGACATCCAAAAAATTTATTTTAGATATATTTGGATTCTCATTTTAAGATCTATTTTATGTTAACACATTAACTGCCAAAAATTTTTGTTGGGTTTCGCATAGAGCCAATAAGTTTTTTAAATGCATTTACTCTCTGTGACTAATAAATATATATGCAGCTATATTATTACAAGGTGTATCAACAATGGGTGAGTGGACGATGACTGTAATTTATATTAAAATAAATTAAAATAAAATAATTAAAAAAATAAAATAAATTAATTAAAAAAATTTAAATAAATTGAAATAAATTATAATAGATTAAAATAATTTAAAATTAAAGTAAATTAAAATGAAATAAACTAAAATAAATTAAAATAAATTAAAATAAATTAAAATAAATTAAAATAAATTAAATTAAAATAAATTAAAATAAATTAAAATAAATTAAAATAAATTAAAATAAATTAAAATAAATTAAAATAAATTAAAATAAATTAAAATAAATTAAAATAAATTAAAATAAATTAAAATAAATTAAAATAAATTAAAATAAATTAAAATAAATTAAAATAAATTAAAATAAATTAAAATAAATTAAAATAAATTAAAATAAATTAAAATAAATTAAAATAAATTAAAATAAATTAAAATAAATTAAAATAAATTAAAATAAATTAAAATAAATTAAAATAAATTAAAATAAATTAAAATAAATTAAAATAAATTAAAATAAATTAAAATAAATTAAAATAAATTAAAATAAATTAAAATAAATTAAAATAAATTAAAATAAATTAAAATAAATTAAAATAAATTAAAATAAATTAAAATAAATTAAAATAAATTAAAATAAATTAAAATAAATTAAAATAAATTAAAATAAATTAAAATAAATTAAAATAAATTAAAATAAATTAAAATAAATTAAAATAAATTAAAATAAATTAAAATAAATTAAAATAAATTAAAATAAATTAAAATAAATTAAAATAAATTAAAATAAATTAAAATAAATTAAAATAAATTAAAATAAATTAAAATAAATTAAAATAAATTAAAATAAATTAAAATAAATTAAAATAAATTAAAATAAATTAAAATAAATTAAAATAAATTAAAATAAATTAAAATAAATTAAAATAAATTAAAATAAATTAAAATAAATTAAAATAAATTAAAATAAATTAAAATAAATTAAAATAAATTAAAATAAATTAAAATAAATTAAAATAAATTAAAATAAATTAAAATAAATTAAAATAAATTAAAATAAATTAAAATAAATTAAAATAAATTAAAATAAATTAAAATAAATTAAAATAAATTAAAATAAATTAAAATAAATTAAAATAAATTAAAATAAATTAAAATAAATTAAAATAAATTAAAATAAATTAAATTAAAATAAATTAAAATAAATTAAAATAAATTAAAATAAATTAAAATAAATTAAAATAAATTAAAATAAATTAAAATAAATTAAAATAAATTAAAATAAATTAAAATAAATTAAAATAAATTAAAATAAATTAAAATAAATTAAAATAAATTAAAATAAATTAAAATAAATTAAAATAAATTAAAATAAATTAAAATAAATTAAAATAAATTAAAATAAATTTAAATTTAAATAAATTAAAATAAATTTAAATAAATTTAAATAAATTTAAATAAATTTAAATAAATTTAAATAAATTTAAATAAATTTAAATAAATTTAAATAAATTTAAATAAATTTAAATAAATTTAAATAAATTTAAATAAATTTAAATAAATTTAAATAAATTTAAATAAATTTAAATAAATTTAAATAAATTTAAATAAATTTAAATAAATTTAAATAAATTTAAATAAATTTAAATAAATTTAAATAAATTTAAATAAATTTAAATAAATTTAAATAAATTTAAATAAATTTAAATAAATTTAAATAAATTTAAATAAATTTAAATAAATTTAAATAAATTTAAATAAATTTAAATAAATTTAAATAAATTTAAATAAATTTAAATAAATTTAAATAAATTTAAATAAATTTAAATAAATTTAAATAAATTTAAATAAATTTAAATAAATTTAAATAAATTTAAATAAATTTAAATAAATTTAAATAAATTTAAATAAATTTAAATAAATTTAAATAAATTTAAATAAATTTAAATTTAAATAAATTTAAATAAATAATTTAAATAAATTTAAATAAATTTAAATAAATTTAAATTAATTTAAATAAATTTAAATAAATTTAAATAAATTTAAATAAATTTAAATAAATTTAAATAAATTTAAATTTAAATAAATTTAAATAAATCAAAGTTAATACATAAAAAATATGATGAGCTAATTCATAAAAACGACTTCAAACGATTGTCGTTCGTGCATCGTCGGTGCCTTGCCGTATAGAGTTAATAGTATATTTAAGTAGCTGTGCGATAAATATTGATGTACGCGGATTTTATTTCTTTTTTATTTTAGAGTGAATTAATCTAAGAAGTTTCACTCTTTTTTTAATACTTACTTAATGGTTCTTTCGCCATTTATAACCGAGATACAGGTAGTTTTATTACCTTTGTCAATTTCTTTCTTGTTTCATAACTTACCAACCGCTATTATGTTATTGAAATTTGGCACATGTATTCTCTATAACTTACCATAATCTATTAAGGCATTAATAAGAAACACAATGCAGTTTCATCTTTTTAAAAAAAAATTATAAATTTGTCCATCCTTATAAGAACACACTACAAGTCGTTAAATTTGTATCCATATTTGAAAAAAGCACACAAAAAAATTTAATCATATGCTTTTAATTTTTGAGTAGATGATTTAATTACTAAAATTAAATATTTTTTATATTATTTTAAAACTAAGCACATTTTTAGAAGTTACATATTTTGTTGGTACTTATATGCGTGTACACTATAATAAAATGTACTTAAAAGTTCGTATTTAGAACCAAATATTATAATTATTACTTTTTAATTAATCACTGCATGTCTGCATGTCGTACCAACATCATAACCGCTAGACTCTAGGAAAAATTAATTCACAGAATTGCTTTTAGTACTGGTAGGCACAGATATATAGAAGTACCAACATAATATGTAGCTTTTAAAAATTCACATGGGAATAAATTATCGTCAATATAACGTGTTAAAGTTATTAAAAACCCCTTTAG
Source organism: Psylliodes chrysocephalus (assembly GCA_927349885.1). Classification (NCBI taxonomy): domain Eukaryota; kingdom Metazoa; phylum Arthropoda; class Insecta; order Coleoptera; family Chrysomelidae; genus Psylliodes; species Psylliodes chrysocephalus. Next base: position 119,896 of record OV651824.1, on the reverse strand, counting down.
TTTCATTTTTTATCTCCAAAATACTAAAAAAAAAACAATTTAGACGTTATGTTTTAGCAGCAAAATCATCTGCACAATTTATGTTTTTGCACATGACTAATATTAGTTTTTTCTGGTCTCTTTAAATATGGAAACTAACTTAACTAATTAAGAAATGTACTTTTTTGTGTAACTCAAAAATAATTTGAAGTTAAAAATGTTTGTAGTAAAATAGTCTGTGCGCAAAAAAAATAAACACCGCTGGATTTATCTTTAGGTTCGCCAACTGGCCGTGTTAATGCACTTGAGACCGGAGAATCAACAATACGAGGTCGATAGATACTTAAAAAAATTAATAAAGTAGTCCCAATGGACAAGTAAAAAATATTACCTGCTCAGGGGTGCGTTTAGTGGGTAAATGATAAGCCTGACTTGCACTAATGATCCGGGAGTCCCAAACTATTGGAAAAGGGAGAACCTGTACCCAATCTCTATAAGAGATATCCACATACCAAAAAAAAAGATTAAAAAGTTACTTCAAATGGAAACTAATTTGTCCACGACCACTTAATAATAAATCAATATTCTACCTCCTAACTAAAAGCATATGGTACCCATATATCACTAGAGTGAATTATGATAATTCACTCTTTTCTAATTCTGGCAATTTCCGGTAGATAACTAAAGATGGGCGATACTATTCATAACGATATTTTCTAGATCGAAAAATCAGAAATTCGAAAAATTGGAAAATTGAAAAGTTAAAAAATCGAAAAATCGAAAAATCGAAAAACCGAAAAATTGAAAAATCGAAAAATCAGATATTCGAAAAATTGTAAAATTGAAAAGTTGAAAAAACAACAGTTAGTTACCTATGTTTAATAAAAACTTTCCATTCTACACTTAACGTTTATTTAGTAAAGAAACCATAATGGTATAATGATACAAAGTATAGTATTAGACTCGCCTACGGCTCAGGACGCAAACGTCACCCTGCGTGAATAATGGCTACCATAAATTGCTTGTTTAATAATATACTATTTTGGGCCAGTGTATCTAAAAATATACACAATCAAACACTGAAAAGAAAATTCGAGAGACGCTAAAATGGTGGTACCCACCTTATCGACACTGAGGCCCACAAGGGTAAACTCGTAGCGTAACAAAAACGAGAAATGATTTAACTTGGAACGAAAGACCGAAAGCCTTTAGTAGTATTAGGACGTTGAATTTTTTGTTTTGTGAAACATTGGCATTACTTAGGTTTATCCATGTGATGATTTTCACAAGCCTGGATTTTTAAAACCATTCTATATCGCCTTTTGATTAGCGTTTAAAAACTTATTCGAGCAATTTTTCCAATAATAATTGGCCCTTTTACGTCTTAAGCCTGCTTATGTAAAATATTTGGGCTCCTTATTTTGCCTATTTATATTCTAATAAAGGACATAAAGGACAGAAGGATGAGTAGTGCAACTATGTTAAAAGAAATAAATCGGCTTTCAGTTCAAAATTATGTTCAGTACATGACTGATATTTATTTATAAAATAAAAATGACATAGTACCATCGCATCAGATCTTTTAGAAAAAATTCAATATAATTCGCAATATCACAACTATAATACAAGAAGCCAATCTGAATTTCATTACGGCAAGCCATCATTAAAAGTTCCCAAAATATAATTTTTATTAAAGGTTTAAAAAATGTAATTGACTGCCTACAGAAATTAAAAAAAAAAAACAACAATAAATGGATTCAAAAGTAACCTCAAGAAGTTTACTAATTATTATTTACAATTCGCTGGTTGAATATGCAAACCATTATTCTATCCTACCTCTCTTTCATATAATAAAAAAGTGCTTTGTATAAGAACATTATAATATCTGTCTTGCTGCACATTTATTTATGAAAAGCCTTAATTGAGATACACTACAAATTATTTGCAATAAATATCAAAATAAGCATACATTTTTAAATAATTTTACTTTTAAGAGCCATTCCCACATAACAGTTGACATCTTGATACCTGACAGGCACAGCCAAGCATTATTCTGATTTTTGCCAAATAAAATGGCCTGTTAATTCTTGGGGTTGCCAATAAATTTGATGAATGTGTTTTTGTGGCTAGGGGCGAAATAGTAGTACGCTTAAGTTAGCACCACCATAAAAAAGTAATTTTTAAGAAACTGCTTATATATTTTTCATAATTGGCAGGCTTGGCGACTAATTTTGAATAAAATTAGCCTCCAAAATGGCTATAGTTGCAAATATGAAGGTCGCAACCCGCCTTAGAAATTTCACTTTTACTATCAACAGCTGTTGTTTGACAGGTCATTAGAGAATGTTTGCAATTTATGGAATGTAAAGAATGTTAGGGATGTTGACGTTAGAAATAATTGGAATTCCTAAAATTGTCACATAAGAAATGCATAAGCGGATTTTAAGAAAATTGATATTAAAGTAGTTAGAATGAACCGAAAATTCTGAAAATCAATAGGGTTCGAAGTTAGAAGGAATTATTCAAGAAGATAAAAACCGCAAGTCAATTAGGACTTTCGTTCTAGAGTTATTGTGCCGGCATACATACACACAGACGACCAGACGAAAAATTTTCGGAGTCAGAATGATCGGAAACATAAAAAAAAGTTTTAAAAATGGGGGTAAGAAAATGTTTTCGTCTGCACGAATGCAATACTTAGGCCCCATAGGAAGAGCCTCAGTAATTATTTAAAAATGAAATAAATTATTTTATCAAAACCATTAAAGAAATCACATTGGAATAAAAAACAATAAAAATCATAGAATTCGAGGGTGTGCTTTGGCGTTAAACGTGTTAAGTTTTTAGGATGTAATAAGATACTTAATTTAAAAATGTATCTATATACTTGCTGGATGTTATAAGAATGGCAGTTTTCTGTAGAAATGGTATACTGTGACGTAACAACTGGATGTCACAAGATGCAAGGTTTTTCTGGATGTCACAAAGTGTTGTTAATAAAAATATATACCGTGTATACTTTGGATCTCACAACGATAGGACGTTTTATTTTTTTAAAATGTGTATGGTTGTGATATTTTTCGCTCAGTGATAATATTTTTTAAATCAAAAGAAGTCATATTTTTATTTTTTTCCTAAAGTCTTTGTAAAGGGTGGATGTCACAAAGTCAAAATTTTTGCTGGATGTCACATGATACGCTGGTCGAGTATATATATATATATATATATATATATATATATATATATATATATATACTCGACCAGCGTATCATGTGACATCCAGCAAAAATTTTGACTTTGTGACATCCACCCTTTACAAAGACTTTAGGAAAAAAATAAAAATATGACTTCTTTTAATTTAAAAAATATTATCACTGAGCGAAAAATATTACAACCATACACATTTTAAAAAAATAAAACGTCCTATCGTTGTGAGATCCAAAGTATACACGGTATATATTTTTATTAACAACACTTTGTGACATCCAGAAAAACCTTGCATCTTGTGACATCCAGTTGTTACGTCACAGTATACCATTTCTACAAGAAAATTGCTATTCTTGTAACATCCAGCAAGTATATAAATACATTTTTGAATTGGGCACCTTATTACATCCTAAAAACTTAACACGTTTAACGCCAAAGCACACCCTCAAATTCTATGATTTTTATTGTTTTTTTATTCCAATGTGATTTCTTTAGTTGTTTTGATAAAATAATTTATTTCATTTTTAAATAATTACTGAGGCCGTTCCTATGGGGCCTCAGTATTGCATTCGTGCAGACGAAAACATTTTCTTACCCCCATTTTTTAAACTTTTTTTTATGTTTCCGATCATTCTGAGTCCGAAAATGCAAAAAAAATTTTTCGTCTGGTTGTCTGTGTATATGTATGCCGGCACAATAACTCTAGAACGAAAGTTCTAATTGACTTGCAGTTTTAATCTTCTTGAATAATTCTTTCTAACTTAGAACCCTATTGATTTTCAGAATTTTCGGTTCATTCTAACTACTTTAATATCACTTTTCTTAAAATCCGCTTATGCATTTCTTATGTGACAATTTTAGGAATTCCAATTATTTCTAACGTCAACATCCCTAACATTCTTTACATTTCATAAATTGCAAACATTCTCTAACGACCTGTCAAACAACAGCTGTTGATAGTAAAAGTGAAATTTCTAAGGCGGGTTGCGACCTTCATATTTGCAAATATAGCCATTTTGGAGGCATTTTTATTCAAAATTAGTCGCCAAGCCTACCAATTATGAAAAATATATAAGCAGTTTCTTAAAAATTACTTTTTTATGGGGGTGCTAACTTAAGCGTACTACTATTTCGCCCCTAGCCACAAAAACACATTCATCAAATTTATTGGCAACCCCAATAATTAACCGGCCATTTTATTTGGCCAAAATCAGAATAATGCTTGGTTATGCCTGTCAGGTAACAAGATGTCAACTATGATGTGGGAATGGCTCTTAAATGTAAAATTATTTAAAAATGTATGCTTCTTTTGATATTGGTTGCAAATAATTTGTAGTGTATCTCAATTAAGGCTTTCCATAAATAAATGTGCAGCAAGACAGATATTATAATGTTCTTATACAAAGCACTTTTTTATTAAACAGTGAGCACCATAAGTCTTACCCCCCCCCCCCTATCTAACTCATTACTGGAGTCTTGTTAGGAAAATCGCCGAGACACTTCGATTTTTGATTTCTACAATGTACATTTTTGTATGAATAGTTTACCCTTAATTTCATCCCTTACTGGAGAGGAGCAACCCTTTCGAAAAATTTAAATGGCATGGGGTGGTGAGTGATAGCTCATTTGAAAGAGGGTTTTATTCTCTATTCAACCGTGTAAAAAAAATTGAAATTTGCTTCATTAATTCTCGACTAATTGTTGTTTCAGAATAACGGAAATTAACGTAGCGCACTCATCCTTATAATTAAAATTCGGCACTGCATGATTTCGGTTTTGGTTCAGACGTGAAGTAAGACATTTTGCCATTAGAAGGTCACTGTTAGTCTAGTTGCTTTCCTATTTTGTGAGGTTTTGTTATTTTTAAACATTAATAAATCAACACGTATTGAAGCAAATTTCAAAATTCACTGTGTAAAAGAGAGGTAGGATATAATGCTGGTTTACATATTCAACCAGCGAATTGTAAATAATAATTAGTAAACTTCTTGAGGTTACTTTTGAATACATTTATTGTTTTTTTTTTTTAATTTCTGTTGACAATCAATTGAATTTTTTACACCTTTAATAAAAATTATATTTTGGGAACTTTTAGTGATGGCTTGCCGTACATGAAAGTCAGATTGGCTTCTTGTATTATAATTGTGATATTGCGAATTATATTGAATTTTTTCTAATAGATCTGATGCGATGGTACTATGTCATTTTTATTTTATAAATAAATATCAGTCATGTACTGAATATAATTTTTAACTGAAAGCCAATTTATTTCTTTTAACATAGTTGCAATACTCATCCTTCTATCCTTTATGTCCTTTATTAGAATATAAATAGGCAAAATAAGGAGCCCAAATATTTTACATAAGCAGGCTTAAGACGTAAAAGGGCCAATTATTATTGGAAAAATTGCTCGAACAAGTTTTTAAACCCTAATCAAAAGGCGATATAGAATGGTTTCAAAAATCAAGGCTTGTGAAAATCATCACATGGATAAACCTAAGTAATGCCAATGTTTCACAAAACAAAAAATTCAACGTCCTAATACTACTATAGGCTTTCGGTCTTTCGTTCCAAGTTAAATCATTTCTCGTTTTTGTTACGCTACGAGTTTACCCTTGTGGGCTTCAGTCTCGATAAGGTGGGAACCACCATTTTAGCGTCTCTCGAATTTTCTTCTCAGTGTTTGATTGTGTATATTTTTAGATACACTGGCCCAAAATATATTATTAAACGAGCAATTTATGGTAGCCATTATTCACGCAGGGTGACGTTTGCGTGAGCCCTAGGCGAGTCTAATACTATACTTTGTACCATTATACCATTATGGTTTCTTTATTAAATAAAAGTTAAGTGTAGAATGGAAAGTTTTTATTAAACATAGGTAACTAACTGTTGTTTTTTCAACCTTTCAATTTTCCGATTTTCAGATTTTTTGAATTTCTGATTTTTCGATCTAGAAAATATCGTTATGAAAAGTATCGCCCAACTTTAGTTATCTACCGGAAATTGCCAGAATTAGAAGAGAGTGAATTATCATAATTCACTCTAGTGATATATGGGTACCATATGCTTTTAGTTAGGAGGTAGAATATTGATTTACTATTAAGTGGTCGTGGACAAATTAGTTTCCGATTGAAGTAACTTTTTAATCTTTTTTTTTTGGTATGTGGATATTCCTTATAGAGATTGGGTACAGGTTCTCCCTTTTCCAATAGTTTGGGACTCCCGGATCATTAATGCAAGTCAGGCTTATCATTTACCCACTAAACGCACCCCTGAGCAGGTAATATCTTTTACTTGTCCGTTGGGACTACTTTATTAATTTGTTTGAGTATCTATCGACCTCGTATGGTTGATTCTCCGGTCTCAAGTGCATTAACACGGCCAGTTGGCGAACCTAAAGATAAATCCAGCGGTGTTTATTATTTTTGCGCACAGACTATTATACTAGAAACATTTTTAACTTCAAATTATTTTTGAGTTACACAAAAAAGTACATTTCTTTATTAGTTAAGTTCGTTTCCATATTTAAAGAGACCAAAAAAAACTAAAATTAGTCATGTGCAAATTGTGCAGAGGATTTTGCTGCTAAAACATAACGTCTAAATTGTTATTTTTTAGCATTTTGGAGATAAAAAATTAAAATAAAGGGGGTTTTAGTAACTTTATCACGTTATATTGAGGATAATTTAATCCTTTATGATGTTGGTACGACATGCAGTGATTAATTAAAAAGTAATAATTATGATATTTGGTTCTAAATACGAACTTTTAAGTACATTTTATTGTAGTGTACACGCATACAAGTACCAACAAAATATGTAACTTCTAAAAATGTGCTTAGTTTTAAAATAATATAAAAAATAATTAATTTTAGTAATGAAAATCATCTACTCAAAAATTAAAAGCATATGATTAAATTTTTTTGTGTGCTTTTTCAAATATGGATACAAATTTAACGACTTGTAGTGTGTTCTTATAAGGATGGACAAATTTATAATTTTTTTTTTTTAAAAGATGGAACTGCATTGTGTTTCTTATTAATGCCTTAATAGATTATGGTAAGTTGTAGAGAATACATGTGCCAAATTTCAATAACATAATACCGGTTGGTAAGTTATGAAACAAGAAAGAAATTGGCAAAGTTAATAAAACTACCTGTATCTCGGTTATAAAGTAAGAATGTTTGGAATCATATCAGAAGCATAAAAAAACTAAGTATTAAAAAAAAAGAGTGAAACTTCTTAGATTAATTCACTCTAAAATAAAAAAAGACAAATAAAATCCGCGTACATCAATATTTATCGCACAGCTACTTGAATATACTAATAAGGTTATAACTCTAAACGGCGATGCACGAACGACGATCGTTTGCAGTCGTTTTTTTGAATCATATTTTTTATGTATTAACTTTGATTTATATAAATTTATTTAAATTTATTTAAATTTATTTAAATTTATTTAAATTTATTTAAATTTATTTAAATTTATTTAAATTTATTTAAATTTATTTAAATTTATTTAAATTTATTTAAATTTATTTAAATTTATTTAAATTTATTTAAATTTATTTAAATTTATTTAAATTTATTTAAATTTATTTAAATTTATTTAAATTTATTTAAATTTATTTAAATTTATTTAAATTTATTTAAATTTATTTAAATTTATTTAAATTTATTTAAATTTATTTAAATTTATTTAAATTTATTTAAATTTATTTAAATTTATTTAAATTTATTTAAATTTATTTAAATTTATTTAAATTTATTTAAATTTATTTAAATTTATTTAAATTTATTTAAATTTATTTAAATTTATTTAAATTTATTTAAATTTATTTAAATTTATTTAAATTTATTTAAATTTATTTAAATTTATTTAAATTTATTTAAATTTATTTAAATTTATTTAAATTTATTTAAATTTATTTAAATTTATTTAAATTTATTTAAATTTATTTAAATTTATTTAAATTTATTTAAATTTATTTAAATTTATTTAAATTTATTTAAATTTATTTAAATTTATTTAAATTTATTTAAATTTATTTAAATTTATTTAAATTTATTTAAATTTATTTAAATTTATTTAAATTTATTTAAATTTATTTAAATTTATTTAAATTTATTTAAATTTATTTAAATTTATTTAAATTTATTTAAATTTATTTAAATTTATTTAAATTTATTTAAATTTATTTAAATTTATTTAAATTTATTTAAATTTATTTAAATTTATTTAAATTTATTTAAATTTATTTAAATTTATTTAAATTTATTTAAATTTATTTAAATTTATTTAAATTTATTTAAATTTATTTAAATTTATTTAAATTTATTTAAATTTATTTAAATTTATTTAAATTTATTTAAATTTATTTAAATTTATTTAAATTTATTTAAATTTATTTAAATTTATTTAAATTTATTTAAATTTATTTAAATTTATTTAAATTTATTTAAATTTATTTAAATTTATTTAAATTTATTTAAATTTATATAAATTTATTTAAATTTATCTAAATTTATTTAAATTTATTTAAATTTATTTAAATTTATTTAAATTTATTTAAATTTATCTAAATTTATTTAAATTTATTTAAATTTATTTAAATTTATTTAAATTTATTTAAATTTATTTAAATTTATTTAAATTTATTTAAATTTATTTAAATTATTTAATTATTTAAATTATTTTAATCTATTATAATTTATTTTATTTTTTTTATTTGTTTTATTTTAATTTATTTTAATTTATTTTAATATAAATTACAGTCATCGTTCACTCACCCATTGTTGATACACCTTGTATTAATATAGATGCATATATTATATATTTATTAAATAGTTACAAAGAGTGAATGCATTTAAAAAACTTGTTGGCTCTGTGCGAAACCCAAGAAAAAATTTTGGCAGTTAATGTGTTAACATAAAATAGATCTTAAAATGAAAATCCAAATATATCTAAAATAAATTTTTTGGATGTCACATAACCTAGTGTGTAAAGTTCTAATATACTCGATGGTGGATGTCATATAGTCGGGTGAGTAAGTTTTAATATACTGAATGTTGGATGTCAGACAGTCGAGTGAGTAAATTCTAATATACTCAATGGTGGATGTTAGACAGTCGAGGGACTAAAATATTTAATATACAAAATATACAAAACCAACTGACGCGAGCGCCACCTTCACATCTATACACTGGAACTAAATATATACATAAAATTGAAAATTAAGCATTATGACATCCAGCTGAAATTTTTTTGGCGCTCTTTTAAACCTACTTTATGATGTTTGAACCCCAAAAACGTTGTGACATCCGAATTTGGATGTCACATCGCAAACGGATGTCATAAAGATACCAACATTTTTGCGACATGATGTCACAAAGTCGGCAGGACGAATCTATATATATATATATATATATATATATATATATATATATATATATATATATATATATATATATTGTAATGGGGAATTGGATATTGTGATATATAGCACTACGTTGGGATGTTATAATCGTAATGAACTTTAAATAATTTAAATCACAAATCATCCTCCTCCATACAAATACTTAATGCTCCGGCTGTAATGTTATCTGATGCAATTAATAAAACGATATGACTCAATTCTTTTAACTAATGGGTTTAAAAGTTTTCATCCATGTATTTAAGACACTTACCTCTGTACCTCGTATATTGTCAGCTCTTGTATTGAAATAAAAATAAGTAACAGTTTGAGACTGTGTATAACATGTAGTTTTATTTAAAATAATTGATATCAGGATTTAGTGCGAGTTCAAAGATTCTTTTGTAACTAATGTGGGAAAAAGAAACAGAATATTGTTACATAAATGTAAAAATTAACATAGAAACAAAAATAATAAAATAATTCGTCATTTAACGATCGATTCTTGGATCGAAAATGGCGCATTATACTATAAAAATACAGTTACCTATCGAACTTAATATTCTACCCACCGTACGGCGCTTTTAAATACGTAAGTAGATCTCTTTTGACCGGCTATATGGTAATTTCTCAAATCGGACAAAAGATGGCTTATATGAAAATTCTAACCTAATCAAATCAGATAGTCCAAAAAAACATTATGATGTTATTTTATACAAAAATAGAAAGATTTATCGTCTTTACGATTACTCAAGTACTCAATTTGGTAAGTACTTTCTTTTAATTGGTCACTAATGATAGTTAGGAGGAAAAAATTTTCGTGTCCTTCCTCTTTCGTTACTTTTTTTCCACTCTCTTTTGTTTCATCAACAAATTCTGATTTAGATTTTTGAATCAAGTTGGATGAAAAAGGAATTAGCCAATCAAAATTTTGACAGTTTAGTTGCATCTTTAAAATTAGATTATTGGATTTTTAAAGGTGAGTTTATTTAAACGGCTTATTTCATAATTTCAATGATAATTTATCGTTCATTAATTAATAGGTTATTTTGAAATCCGTGTTGTAATTTTTTATAAATTTACATTTTAAAAATTATAATTTTCGTGTGGTAACACTGTCTCACTACATTTAGTTACTTTTGATCTTGTCAAATTTATCACTATACAGGGTGTAGTCTAAATACTTAGATGAAACTTTTTAAATTTATTTCTTTGAAGACTTTTTATCATTAACTTGATATTCTTGGGATTTCGTGTTTCATTATAACATTCCCTGAATTTTTTTGGATTATTCTAATTTTGAGTTTTCTCGAAATCTAGAATAATGCATAACAAAATTCACATTTTGTTGTTTTCTCTAATTAATCATTAATGTATAATATATTATTATCTCAAAAGGTAATTCATTTTAATTAAAATTTTAATTCAATAATTCCTTGACGATTATTAATCATTCATTTGTTTCTCAAAAACAAAACAAAATTATATCTTAAAATTACTATTTACACGTATTTACATTTTTTAGATCTTGGCTTATGAATTTTCATCAACTTCAGGAACGAATCTGTATAATTGGTCCACGTTAAAAATTCCTCGGATTTTTCCCGTAATAGGATGGACAAGTTCATAGCTATTGATGCCATTAGAAGTCTGAACCATATATGGACCCTCAAAAGGTAATTGTAATTTACTACACATGTTATATTTGCGATTTGGTACTCTTAACGCTCGAATAATCACTAATTCACCATTACTAAATATAACTTGTTTTTTAATTTTCTTTTTTTTTTATTATTTAATGATTTTTCTGCATTTTTCTTGATCCTCTCATAAGTTTCCTTAACAATATTTTCATAGGATTCATTAATTTCTGATATCCATGGTCGTGCTGGTAGAATGTTTTTCAAAATTGTGATTGGTGATCTCTTCGTTATTTCATGTGGTATATTGTTCATACAGAATTCTACTTTAGGTAAATTTTCTTCCCATAATTCATGTTGTTCATGTACTAGTATTCTTAAATCTTATCTTCTATTAATTTTCTTGTAGCTTCTTGCATTTCATCTTTATATTTGTATGGGATTGGATAGCTTTTTCCTTTAAATGTTTCCATATTTCTTACTTTGAAACTATGTACAAAATTCTTGGCAACTCTTGATTTCTTATTAAATAATTCTTCATATTTCTCCAACAATTCCATCATTATTTTTTCCTTTCTTTTCCACAATCTAATTTCATCTCTTTCCAATTTTCAATATTTATTATATTATTTGCTTCATTTCCATCTTCACAATAACCATTCAAATTATCCTCACTATCATTTATCATTTCTCCTTTTTCAAATACCATCTTATCTTCATTAAAAATACCATACATTTTCTTTGCCAATGTTTCTTCTTCGCTATTTTCTTTATTCATAACAATACTTGTGCTTTCTTCTTCCAATTTCGTATCACTTTCTTCAAATTCAATCTCTATCCCATTCAAATTTACAGTCTTGTTCTCAAGTAGATGGGATTAGCCAGTTCTGGACCAAGGTCAGAGGCAAGGTCAGAGGCAATTGGTGTAATTAGTAATTACCCTAAGTACCCACCCCCCATCCTTCGAGCAAGTACCCCCACCCTTCGAGCAATTAGCAAGTACCCCCCACCCTTCTAGCAAGTACCCCCCCACCCTTCGAGCAATTAGCAAGTACCCCTACCCTTCGCGCAATTAGCAAGTACCCCCCCACCCTTCGCGCAATTAGCAAGTACCTCCGAATTACTCCGTACGCCATGTAATTGCATAGTGTAATGAGTGTAATTGCATAGTGTCATGAGTATAGTAAGTACCTCTCATTACACATAGTGATGTAAGTACCAACCAATTATTCTGTACTGAGTGTAATTGCATAGCGTAATGAGCATAGTAAGTACCTCTCATTACACCATATGCATACCTCTCAGACAGTATTTACTGTGTATATCACGTAGTGTAATAAGTCTAAGTACTTCTCTTGATTACTGTTGTAGCATAGGGGAAATAAGTCGGCGCCATGCACACCCTTGACTCTCAACCGCCATAGCTAAAGTGAATCACCGGTCTTCGGCAGACACGCGCGATGTAAATATTGTTGGAAGGGGTAGTATCCGACCCTTCGCGCAATTAGCAAGTGCCTCCCAATTATTCTGTAAATTATATACTTTAATGAACGTAATTGAGTAGTGTAATGAGCATAGTAAGTACATCTCATTACTCTATACGCCTTGTAAGTACCGCTTAAATAGTCATTACTATTTACCTCCTAGTGATTACTATTGTATTCTATATTACATACTATGAATATTGAGAAGGAAAACATAGTGGAGGTGGGGATTTTTAGGGAGGATATATAGCGACCTCATATCCAAATGGAATCAGTTTAAAATCGTAAGCTTTAAGAGTCTTTAGAAGTTTCAAATAATAACTGAGTGTAGTATTGTGTAGTATTGTGTATTATACAGGTAAAAAAATATTTATTTGTATTCTACTATGGCTCAAACGCAAATTGATGCGGTTAATAAATTACTTGGAGACTGGCCCACAATATTGGACCTAAGAGAACTAAAGTCATTGGTTATAGGTCAACTTTATATTATTAAAACGATATTGGTCAAAGATACCAGATATGGTAAATGTTTACTTATTCATTTAATTGATCGGCACTCACAGGAGCTTTTCCAGTGTTGGTTACCGAGACGCATTTTTGAAATAATGCCATCCGAAGTCATTGCTATGATAAATGATTCTACTGGCCAATATGCCATGGCCTATTTAGGGGAAAAGCCATGTTACAACTCAACTACTAGGTCTCATATAAGAATCGATCTAGTTGGCCAGCAATCAATTAGTTAAATCCATGGTAGTCACTGTAAATATTTTTTTACTTTTAATAACATATAGATATCTAATATACGCAATATTTCATTAAGAATTTCCACAATTTTATCGTAAGTATAACTTGACCAATATTTGTTCATTTAATAACGGCCAAATATTGTTTCAGATTATTTCGACATGTGGATGATGTATTCCGAAGAGCACTGGCCTAAATCCATCGACTTAGAATCAGCAATAAGCAGGCTTGGAAAGGAACTGGACGCACTGGCGATGGATGCGTTACACTCCATCATTTACGACGCTGAGGTATGGCTGTTTCCAGAAGCTGTGGCCTATCAAAACGATTGTTATGAGAAATACTGTAAAGGCAGCAGTCTTTGCTGCGAATATAATGCATGTGAGCTGGACTTGGATACATTCTGTGAGAAGATGGTTACCATAAGTTTGAAACGCTTCTTGAACGAGGCCTTACCATACATCACCCCGCAAATAAGGAGTAAACATGGTTTAGATGAAGATGCAGACGATGAGGCTGATGATGAGACAGATGACGAAATGGATTAGGGATTACTTATATAATATATATACGAGCCCAGACGCACATGAATTGGACCAAAACAAATAATAAACACAATTTTATTTTTTTGAATTAGAATTTATTTTACTATTATAAATTCAACGGATACGATTAAGCTTATTTAATACCATGTGGTTTTGATAATTAATCAACAATATATAATATTTTTATCGACTACAATAATTATAAAATAAACAAAAAAGAAAATTAATGTCTGGCGCAAATTAATTGGACCATCATCCAATCGTAATGATAAATATTTATTTATCCAATAAAATCTCTTGTATAATTTTTTCTGAAAATTATATTATCAAGTGGGCGTTGAAGAAATAATTTATGACGTTTGTTGAGTGATTCAATTTAGTTACTTGTCAAAATGGTTCGCGGAAAGTGTTTATATGACGATTTAAGAAATTCTATTGTTGCGGCCCATAA
>OV651824.1:85925-104925 GCA_927349885.1 Psylliodes chrysocephalus | reverse complement strand
AACCAACAATACAATTTTATTAAATAAACAGAATTTGGACGTACAAATCCATAAATCAACATAATCAAAGACAAAATGTGCTACTTCAAACCTATTCTACATGCATACTTCTCATTCACTGCTTTTCTATCTAATTTAAATGAAAATTTAATTATGAGAAAAAGGAAATAGTTCAAATTGACCGTGTTTAAGTTGGCACACCTTTCTTTGTTCCCATAACCACAAATTATAGAAATATTGCAAATACTAAACTAAAGTTTTAAATGTCACAACAAAATAGGATTTTATCAAACAAAACGACCCAAATTAACTTGAAATTATTCTGTGTAGGTAAGTTAATAAATAGTTTATACCTTTTAACAGTCCACGGGTTGTTTCACTGTTTATTTACAGGATATTTGAGGAAATTTCTTATCTCCCATTGCTGAGCTGCATTCCAGGATGAAGATAATAGCAGATAATCCTTTCTCCGCTAACTTTATACATAAAGGATGATGTACCTAACAATACACATCACAAGGTAGGATATATTTTCCAGTCTTTTAGGAAAATTTTGGATTCACTTTAACACTTTACTTTTATATACACTTACTA
This sequence comes from Psylliodes chrysocephalus, assembly GCA_927349885.1. Classification (NCBI taxonomy): domain Eukaryota; kingdom Metazoa; phylum Arthropoda; class Insecta; order Coleoptera; family Chrysomelidae; genus Psylliodes; species Psylliodes chrysocephalus. The sequence continues at coordinate 104,331 of OV651824.1, read as the reverse complement.
CTACTATTTACATAATTTTCTTATCAAACTTATCGATAAAATGAATTATTTATTCCATTATTTCTTATTTTTCAGGTCTTACCAGAAAAATTTCATAATGGCTACCAAAAATTTTTTCTCTCCTTTTTCAACTGTTTTCCTCATAACAACCACTAAAGTTGACTTTAAATCTCATTATAAGGATAATATTGTCTGACCAATCATTATTAAGGAAAGCAAGTGGATTAATTAAATAATTTTAAAAGAAAAGTAAGTTATTTTAATTTATTTAAAATAGTTCCTCATTTCATTCCTAGTGCTCAAATTTGATGCTTTACTATTTTCCTCCCCTTAATATTTATTTACCTTTGACTTAATTTAATGTTGGTCAATTGTCATTTTTATTATTTGACGTTTATTAGGTTTGCACACCTTTTCATTATACAGTGTGTATTTTAATTATTCAAATTTTAACTTAAAATCTTTATTTACATTTTTTTATTTCAGATTCTCAAGAACTATTACCTCACGTATAGATAGAATTACTTATATCTAATAATACAAGGTTTATAATAAAATATATGGTGTATGTCACTATTTTCTTTGCACTTCTCGATAGCTGATTCGACAAATGTTTGATTACTTAGTAAGTAAAAAGTATTTTTTTATTTTATCCATAACTAAATTATATTTGCTTCATTCTATAATCGAGTTAACCTATTTGTATCTAACTAGTGGTTATATTCTTGGAAATATATTTCTTCGTGTTAAGGTCTAATTTCATTTATTTAAAATCTTATTGTCTCATATCACAATGGTTCTTTAAAATTCTCCTTTTTTTTTTTTAATATATCATTCTAGTTCTATTATCACTCTTTATATAAATTACATCTTAATTCCCCTAAATTATATCTTAATATATATTGTAATGGGAAATTGGATATTGTGATATATAGCACTACGTTGGGATGTTATAATCGTAATGAGCTTCAAATAATTTAAATCACAAATCATCCTCCTCCATACAAATATTTAATGCTCCGGCTGAAATGTTATCTGATGCAATTAATAAAACGATTTGACTCAATTCTTTTAACTAATGGGTTTAAAAGTTTTCATCCATGTATTTAAGAGACTTACCTCTGTACCTCGTATATTGTCAGCCCTTGTATTGAAATAAAAATAAGTAACAGTTTGAGACTCTGTGTATAACTTGTAGTTTTATTTAAATTAATTGATATCAGGTTTTAGTGCGAGTTCAAAGATTTTTTTGTAACTAATGTGGGAAAAAGAAACAGAATATTGTTTACATAAATGTAAAAATTAACATAGAAACAAAAATAATAAAATAATTCGTCATTTAACGATCGAAAATGGCGCATTATGCTATAAAAATACAGTTATCTATCGAGCCTAATATTCTACCCACCGTACGGCGCTTTTAAATACGTAAGTAGATCTCTTTTGACCGGCTATGAGGTAATTTCTCAAGACGGACAAGAGATGGCTTATGTGAAATCATAACCTAATCAATCAGATTGTCTAAAAAACATTATGATGTTATTTTATACAAAAATAGAAAGATTTATCGTCTTTACGATTACTTAAGTACTCAATTATGGTAAGTACTTTCTTTTAATTGGTCACTAATGATAGTTTTTAATTAAAATACCTGTATAGCACTGTGAAATATAAGATGTCCAAGTGTTAAACTTATTTCTTTTCAGCGTCCATAACAGAAGGATGTTACAAGTACCTGGGGGAAATGGAGGCCTTACGTCTTGTATGCCGATACATACAGCGGTGATCGATGACTTCCTGGGGACTCTTCTTCAGGCAGTTTTACATGATATTGCGTGGGTAAGTTAAATTTAATATTACCTTTGACATTTATACAATAGTTAATCGTTTATACATAAACATTGAAGATTTAATATTTCTGCCTCTTTATTTTAAGGAAAAAGGAGTTTGGAGAGGAAATTAGGAGGAAAAAATTTTTGTGTCCTTCCTCTTTCGTTACTTTTTTTCCACCCTCTTTTGTTTCATTAACAACTTCTGATTTAGATTTTTGAATCAAGTTGGATGAAAAAGGAATTAGCCAATCAAAATTTTGACAGTTTAGTTACATCTTTAAAATTAGATTATTGGATTTTTAAAGGTGAGTTTATTTAAACGGCTTATTTCATAATTTCAATGATAATTTATCGTTCATTAATTAATAGGTTATTTTGAAATCCGTGTTGTAATTTTTTATAAATTTACATTTTAAAAATTATAATTTTCATGTGGTAACACTGTCTCACTACATTTAGTTACTTTTGATCTTGTCAAATTTATCACTATACAGGGTGTAGTCTAAATACTTAGATGAAACTTTTTAAATTTATTTCTTTGAAGACTTTTTATCATTAACTTGATATTCTTGTGATTTCGTGTTTCATCATAACATTCCCTGAATTTTTTTGGATTATTCTAATTTTGAGTTTTCTCGAAATCTAGAATAATGCATAACAAAATTCACATTTTGTTGTTTTCTCTAATTAATCATTATTGTATAATATATTATTATCTCAAAAGGTAATTCATTTTAATTGAAATTTTAATTCAATAATTCCTTGACGATTATTAATCATTCATTTGTTTCTCAAAAACAAAATAAAATTATATCTTAAAATTACTATTTACACGTATTTACATTTTTTAGATATTGGCTTATGAATTTTCATCAACTTCAGGAACGAATCTGTATAATCGGTCCACGTTAAAAATTCCTCGGATTTTTCCCGTAATAGGATGGACAAGTTCATAGCTATTGATGCCATTAGAAGTCTGAACCACAAAGCACGTATCTTCTAGAGACCCCACGCCAATGTTAAACTTTTAAACCAAATTAGCGCCACCTTGTGTTTGGAGCTGGAACTAAAATGACAATTGACAGATGGCGGTAAATTCAAATTGTAATTTTTAGGAGTAGGTAGTAGTTTTAAATTAAATTTTAAATGATTTCCACATAAATTATTTTATAAAATGAAGAATGGAACTAGTAAGTTCGAAACTTTTATTTTACAAAATAATTTAGGTCGATTATACCAAATTTGAGGAATTAAGTTGTTATAAGCAGGGGTCTGATGTGAAGAGTTGGTTCTGCATATTATTATTAAATAAATATAAGAATATCAATAAATAATAAAATAGAACATTCTTAAAATATGTTTATTAATAACTTAAATAAATATTATTAGATAAAAATAAATACAAATAATAATACATATTTAACGAATACTTACTTGCAGCAAATAGGTATACAATCTCAAATCTTTAAAATACCTATCAATAATTTAAATGTGAAGTAGAGACTAGGATATTACATTTTATTAACACTAAAATAATATATTTTATAAATGTCTTTTAAACCGAGGACAAATGTAATATAGGTATTGTATTAAAAGGTGAATCCTTTTAACTATTCATTCAATGATAAATAGGTATTTTCCTTCCAAATACAGATGGTGGTATTACTCCACTGCTTTGTGTATTACTCTCTTATGTGAAAAATGATTTCGGAATCTAGTCCAGTGATAAATTGATTATCAATTAGTTGTTATACCCGTTTGTCTTTTTATGATGCAGATGCATGGTGAATCAATGAAGTTTTTCTCGAAGTTTTCAATGTAGCACCCACAGGTAGCACCAAAATTATTGCAAAACACAGTAGGAAATAGGAAAGCAAAACATCACAATTTTGCAAATAACTAAGACGAAACTATAAACAGAAACCAAAAGCCAAAGCCAACAAAAAATCACTAAAATCAGACGGAAAAATGAGATTAACCAAAAACATAAATAAATACACGTCACATCTTTGGAGTCTTTGGTTAAGTTTTTCTCCCATAAAGCTTAAAAATGGAGTAAGAAATCAGAATTTTACCAGTAGCCCCATCTAGAGTTTGGAGCAAATAGCATAAAAAATGTCAGTTGTCGGTTTTGACCTTGGTCATTCACGTGGAACCTCTATGTGCTTTGTGGTCTGAACCATATATGGACCCTCAAAAGGTAATTGTAATTTACTACACATGTTATATTTGCGATTTGGTACTCTTAACGCTCGAATAATCACTAATTCACCTTTACTAAATATCACTCGTTTTTTAATTTTCTTTTTTCTCTTATTTATTGATTTTTCTGCATTTTTCTTGATCCTCTCATAAGTTTCCTTAACAATATTTTCATAGGATTCATTAATTTCTGATATCCATGGTCGTTCTGGTAGAATGTTTTTCAAAATTGTGATTGGTGATCTCTTCGTTATTTCATGTGGTATATTGTTCATACAGAATTCTACTTTAGGTAAATTTTCTTCCCATAATTCATGTTGTTCATGTACTAGTATTCTTAAACACTTGACTATTTCACGAATGTACCTTTCTGTTAGATTTGCACATGGATGTCGTATACTTATAAAGTTTGCCTTGATGTTCGACTTTCCTAGCCAAGCTTTTAGATTTTCGTTATTAAAATAGGTTGCGTTGTCCATCACACACGTTTCTGGAGTTCCTATTTCTATGAAATATTTGGTTAGACATATTTTTACCATCTTTTTATTTGTTTTAGGACAAGGATACATTTTCACATATTTTGAGAATACATCTGTGATAACAAATATGTGTTGATTATTCTGTTTGCTTGGCACTAAATTTGATATAAAATCCACTGATATCATTTGTAATGGTCTTTCTGTGATTAAAGCCTTTGGTAGACTCTCATTGTGATAATTTCTATCTTTTCCCAACTGACATAGTCTACATTTAGATATAATATCTTTCATTATTGATAGATCTTTTCTTACTATGTAGTTTTCCCTAAAGATATCAAATAGTTTTCGAACTCCTATGTGGTTATATATGGATGTAATTTCTCTTATTAGCTCTTCAGAAATGACATAGAGTTCTTTACCATTATTTAGTTTGTAGATTATACCTTCTTTAGTCATTGTCCTTACTTTTTCTTTAGGTATTAATTTTGTTTGATCTGACTTTATCTTTTCCAAGGAAAAAGTGCCAATGTCTGCTTTCATGATGTTTACTCCTATGAACTTATTTCTCTTTTCTTTAGATTCTTCCCCGTCCATGCGTGTGATTGCATCTGCTATATTATTTTTTATTCCAGGGACGTATTTTATTTCAAAAGCATATTCCTGTAGGAGTAGTGCCCATCTATGAATCCTTTGATTACCATATTTATTCTTGAGTATTGTTGTCAAAGCCTGATTGTCAGTCTCTATTAAGAATGAATTTCCTAATAAGAAAAATCTAAGTTTGTTGATGCAGAAAATAATACTTGCTAGCTCCAGTTCACTGACGCTATAGTTTTTCTCAGCTTTTTTCGTTATACGAGACACAAATGATATAGGTACTTCACCTATTTCTTGATTTTGTAACAGTACGCCAGCGAATCTTTGTTGGGAAGCATCTGTCCGTAATATAAAAGTTTTCGAGTAGTCTGGATGATAGATTTTCACGTTTTCTGTAAACTCTTCCTTGATTTGTTGGAATGCTTTTTCTCTTACTTTAGTCCATTGCCATTTGACATTTTTCCTTAGCAATTCTATTAAAGGAATTTTTTTTTCTGTCAAATCAGGTACCATGCGTTTAAAATAGTGTAAAATTCCTAGGAAACCTCTAAGTGTTTTTAGATTTGTTGGTCGCTTATAATCCTTAATAACTTTGATTCTATCGGAATCCATACTCACACCTTCTGCATCTATTTTGTAACCAAGATAGATCACTTCGTTTTTGAAAAATTCGCATTTATTAATATTTAGTTTTAAGCCTGCTTCATCGAGTGCATGTAAAATAGTTTCTATGTGTTTCCAATGATCTTCTTCGTTTTCAGAAAATATTAGTATATCGTCAATGTAATGTAGTGTATATTTTTTGAACTTATTTAGAACTTTATGTAGAGCCTTTAGTAAAGCTGAAGTCGCAGATTGAGTTCCAAAAGGTACCACTCTGAATCTGTACACAACTCCATCTATCATAAAGCCTGTATAATCCCTGCTATCTTCGTCTAGAGGTATCAACCAAAAACTGTGCCTTAAATCCAGTTTCGTGAAAATTTTTGTGTGTGATATTCTTCCTAAAATAGCCTCTATAGTCAGAGGAGCTTCATACTCAGGTATACATCTCTTATTTAATTCCCTTGCATCTAGGCAAATCATAATGTCTCCATCTTTCGTTTTTACAATCACAATTGGGTTTATATATGGAGTAGTACTGTATTCTATAATCTTATCTTCTATTAATTTTCTTGTAGCTTCTTGCATTTCATCTTTATATTTGTATGGGATTGGATAGCTTTTTCCTTTAAATGTTTCCATATTTCTTACTTTCAAACTATGTACAAAATTCTTGGCAACTCTTGATTTCTTATTAAATAATTCTTCATATTTCTCCAACAATTCCATCATTTTTTCTTCCTTTCTTTTCCACAATCTAATTTCATCTCTTTCCAATTTTCAATATTTATTATATTATTTGCTTCATTTCCATCTTCATAATAACCATTCAAATTATCCTATCATTTCTCCTTTTTCAAATACCATCTTATCTTCATTAAAAATACCATACATTTTCTTTGCCAATGTTTCTTCTTCGCTATTTTCTTTATTCATAATAATACTTGTGCTTTCTTCTTCCAATTTCGTATCACTTTCTTCAAATTCAATCTCTATCCCATTCAAATTTACAGTCTTGTTCTCATAGTTGATGTCTGCATTATTTTTCTGCAATTCGTCTGTTCCCAATAAAATATCATACTCCATATCTTTCACCGCTAGTAGATGCACTTCAAAGTTGTTGCTTTTACTATATAACTTAATAATTATGGATTTGTTCACTTCACTAAATTTCTTTTTATTTATACCAATTAAATTAATTTTAGGAACTTTTGTAACTTTATTATTTAAATTCAATTTATTTACAACGCTTTCGCTCACTAATGACGTTTCTGATCCCGTGTCAATTAAAACTTGCACACTCACATTATTTACACTTGCCTTTATCACAACTAAACTATTTTTTTGTGTTCTAGGCAATCCTGAATTTTGAGAAATTCACGTGGATGGACGTAATTATACAGATTGCGTTTTACTCCATCCATTAATGAAAATTCTGCGTGCCAGTACTGCTGACACTAGACCTAAGACTATCGTCAACACGAGCAGTGTCAGGACTTTCGTTTGTTCGCATATCCTGTGTAGAGACCTGTGTGTTTGAAGAACCCATTCTATCACAACTGTTAGATCTCCTGTGAAAATTGACTCTACGATTGTTATCTGTGTTATTGTATCGTGTATTATTTTGTACATTTTGACCAACATTTGTATTTAAATTTCTACTTTGGTATCGATTATTATTAGGATTATTATAATTATTATTATTTTGATATCTATTATTATTATTATTATTATATTGCATTCTGGCATTGCCTACATTATTATTATTATTATTATAATTTGGTATAAACCTTCTATTATAATTATTTGTTTCTTGATTTTGGTTATTATTATAGTTATCGTTATTATTAATTTGGTTAAAATTCAAATTATTGTTGTTATTATTATTATTAGGATAATTTCCCATACCCATATTGTAACTTCTATTTTGGTTTGAATTACTATTATTTACGTAATTAGGTCTGTAATAATTTCTATTATTAGTGTATCTATTAAAATTTGTGTCTGAGTTCATATTATTTCCTTCGTTATTAATTGAATAGTTTCTAAAATTTCTCTGATGTCCACTAGTCAGATTTCTCTCTATTCTCATAAGATATTTGCTTAATTGTTCAAAGCTTTTTATTTTTTGAAAAGCAATTGTTTCTGCTATTTGAGGTTTGAAATGCCTCGATAAAAACATTATGATCTCTTCTTCATTTATAACAGGTTCAAGATGTTGAGCCTGTGAATATAACATTAATGCGTATGAATACATAGAACTTCCTCTTTTTTCGTCATAGTGACCAAAATAGAGACGTTCTCTTATCTCTCCTTGAATTATTTCTCCCCAATACATATTTAGAAAAGCAATTTCAAAGCTTTTGAAGTTTTTGAAATCCATTTCCTTACTTGTGTACCATAGTAAGGCTTGTCCTGTTAGATCTTTTCTTATTATTTCTCTGGTATCCTCAATATTTTCAATATTCTTAATTCTATTTGATAAGATTCGTAGGAATACTCTAGGGTGTATCTTTTTTACATTTCCATCGAATCTTGTGTTTTCATCTGTCACACTCTGGTAATTGTTGTAAATAGTTGTTGCTCTGTTTCCCATTTGACTTCTCATTCTATCCATTTGCTCTCTCATTTCTTCTAAATCTTCTTCTATTCTCCTTTCTCTTCTGTCATTGTTTTCTCCAAGGCTTTCACTTCTATTTCTAGTATTTTCACTTTCTTGCATTTTGATTCTTTCCATTTCTTGTTCAAATTTCTCCATTCTTTTATAAATTTCTTCCAATTCTTCTATTTCCATATTATCTTCTCTTCCGGTCATTCTCCATTGTTCTTTGAGTTTCTTTATTTCTTCTACTATTTCCTTTTTTGATTTACTTATTTCTCTTTCTGCTTCTTCTCTTACTTCGTAGATTTCTTTCTTCACATCCTTTTTAAGACCTTCTATTTCTTTTACTTGTTTGACTTAACTTCTTTTTACATCATCCATTTCTTTTCTTCCATTTTTCTCCATGATTTCCACGGTTCTTTTAATGTTTACTTCGGTGATTTTTCTCACCGTTTCTTGCATGTTTTTGTGTAAATCAATAACTTTACTTTCTTGTTTTTCCAACTCAGTCTTCATATTATTGCTTAAATTCTCTACCTTCTTGTATTGTTCTTCAAATTTTTTTATCATTACATCTATTACATATTGTTTTTGTTCTTCTATCTTCTCTAACATTTGCTTACTCTCTCCTTTTTGTTGTTCTTGTATCTTCTCTAACATTTGCTTACTTTCTTCTTTCTGTTCTTCTCTCATTGATTTGATGCTTTCCAATATCATGAGAATCTGTCTGTTTCCCAAATCCATTTCTGTTATGTCTCCTCTTTCTTGTGAATCTCCTGCTTCTTCCATTTCTTTTCCCTGTGATTCTTCTTCTGTCTTATTTTCTTTAATTTCTATTTCCTCCTCATCACTGTTGTCTTCTAATTCGAAAAGATATGACTCTGGATCCTTTCCTTCAGAAACGATTGCCTCTTGTAGTCTTTTGATTAATGTTAATTTAATCCCAGTTTTGTCCAACCCTCTTTTTGTTAATAATTTTTTTAATTCTGTGATTTTTAATTCATTTATATTTTTAGTTTTACTCATTTTAGTAGTTTATGTATAATAAAATTTGATGAAAAATTATAAATATTTTTAAATTTTGTACTTGTTAGGTACAAATAAATTTTCAAAAGAAGTAAAAAAAATATCCTGACTGTTGTGATAGTATCAGTTATTAAAGATCACACTTTATGAGTGACAAATTTATATCTTTTTTAATTTTTAATGTAAAACCTTTATCGAGCTCAATTTTAATGTAGAACCTTTATCGAGCTACACGTTGGGTACGATAATTATTATAGAGCCCCATGTTGGGCGCCATATTGTAATGGGGAATTGGATATTGTGATATATAGCACTACGTTGGGATGTTATAATCGTAATGAGCTTTAAATAATTTAAATCACAAATCATCCTCCTGCATACAAATACTTAATGCTCCGGCTGAAATGTTATCTGATGCAATTAATAAAACGATATGACTCAATTCTTTTAACTAATGGGTTTAAAAGTTTTCATCCATGTATTTAAGAGACTTACCTCTGTACCTCGTATATTGTCAGCTCTTGTATTGAAATAAAAATAAGTAACAGTTTGAGACTCTGTGTATAACTTGTAGTTTTATTTAAAATAATTGATATCAGGGTTTAGTGCGAGTTCAAAGATTTTTTTGTAACTAATGTGGGAAAAAGAAACAGAATATTGTTACATAAATGTAAAAATTAACATAGAAACAAAAATAATAAAATAATTCGTCATTTAACGATCGATTCTTGGATCGAAAATGGCGCATTATGCTATAAAAATACAGTTACCTATCGAGCTTAATATTCTACCCACCGTACGTCGCTTTTAAATACGTAAGTAGATCTCTTTTGACCGGCTATGAGGTAATTTCTCAAGACGGACAAGAGATGGCTTATGTGAAATCATAACCTAATCAATCAGATTGTCTAAAAAACATTATGATGTTATTTTATACAAAAATAGAAAGATTTATCGTCTTTACGATTACTTAAGTACTCAATTATGGTAAGTACTTTCTTTTAATTGGTCACTAATGATAGTTTTTAATTAAAATACCTGTATAGCACTGTGAAATATAAGATGTCCAAGTGTTAAACTTATTTCTTTTCAGCTTCCATAACAGAAGGATGTTATAAGTACCTGGGGGAAATGGAGGCCTTACGTCTTGTATGCCGATGCATACAGCGGTGATCGATGACTTCCTGGGGACTCTTCTTCGAGCAGTTTTACATGATATTGCGTGGGTAAGTTAAATTTAATATTACCTTTGACATTTATACACTAGTTAATCGTTTATACATAAACATTGAAGATTTAATATTTCTGTCTCTTTATTTTAAGGAAAAAGGAGTTTGGAGAGGAAATTAGGAGGAAAAAATTTTTGTGTCCTTCCTCTTTCGTTACTTTTTTTCCACCCTCTTTTGTTTCATCAACAACTTCTGATTTAGATTTTTGAATCAAGTTGGATGAAAAAGGAATTAGCCAATCAAAATTTTGACAGTTTAGTTACATCTTTAAAATTAGATTATTGGATTTTTAAAGGTGAGTTTATTTAAACGGCTTATTTCATAATTTCAATGATAATTTATCGTTCATTAATTAATAGGTTATTTTGAAATCCGTGTTGTAATTTTTTATAAATTTACATTTTAAAAATTATAATTTTCATGTGGTAACACTGTCTCACTACATTTAGTTACTTTTGATCTTGTCAAATTTATCACTATACATATATATACGTATATATATATATATATATATATTGTAATGGGGAATTGGATATTGTGATATATAGCACTACGTTGGGATGTTATAATCGTAATGAGCTTTAAATAATTTAAATTACAAATCATCCTCCTCCATACAAATACTTAATGCTCCGGCTGAAATGTTATCTGATGCCATTAATAAAACGATATGACTCAATTCTTTTAACTAATGGGCTTAAAAGTTTTCATCCATGTATTTAAGACACTTACCTCTGTACCTCGTATATTGTCAGCTCTTGTATTGAAATAAAAATAAGTAACAGTTTGAGATTCTGTGTATAACTTGTAGTTTTATTTAAAATAATTGATATCAGGGTTTAGTGCGAGTTCAAAGATTCTTTTGTAACTAATGTGGGAAAAAGAAACAGAATATTTTTACATAAATGTAAAAATTAACATAGAAACAAAAATAATAAAATAATTCGTCATTTAACGATCGATTCTTGGATCGAAAATGGCGCATTATACTATAAAAATACAGTTACCTATCGAGCTTAATATTCTACCCACCGTACGGCGCTTTTAAATACGTAAGTAGATCTCTTTTGACCGGCTATGTGGTAATTTCTCAAAACGGACAAGAGATGGCTTATGTGAAATCATAACCTAATCAATCAGATTGTCTAAAAAACATTATGATGTTTTTTTATACAAAAATAGAAAGATTTATCGTCTTTACGATTACTTAAGTACTCAATTATGGTAAGTACTTTCTTTTAATTGGTCACTAATGATAGTTTTTAATTAAAATACCTGTATAGCACTGTCAAATATAAGATGTCCAAGTGTTAAACTTATTTCTTTTCAGCGTCCATAACAGAAGGATGTTACAAGTACCTGGGGGAAATGGAGGCCTTACGTCTTGTATGCCGATGCATACAGCGGTGATCGATGACTTCCTGGGGACTCTTCTTCGGGCAGTTTTACATGATATTACGTGGGTAAGTTAAATTTAATATTACCTTTGACATTTATACACTAGTTAATCGTTTATACATAAACATTGAAGATTTAATATTTCTGTCTCTTTATTTTTAGGAAAAAGGAGTTTGGAGAGGAAATTCGGAGGAAAAAATTTTTGTGTCTTTCCTCTTTCGTTACTTTTTTTTCACTCTCTTTTGTTTCATCAACAAACTCGCGTCTAGAAGCACGAATTTACTTTGGCTCCCCGGCTTCCGCATGCGTAAAATGGTGCATGTGGAGCGCAGAGAAGCGCGCCAGTTTTAAATTTGTATAAGGTAACTAAATTAACTTGCCAGTATGAGTTGATGTTTTTTGATGGCGGCGAAGCCGCCACCCTACGATAAGTCGTTGCTTCGTTTTCTTGTTGCATATTTATGGACTGGTATGCGCAATCTCAAAAAATTATGTGAAAAAGTTTACGTTTTCAATTAAATTTGAGCTGTGTCCAGGCCGTTGGAGTCTATGCCGGTCGGCGTAGCCAGGTATGGGTTGATGTTTTTTGGTGGCGGCGAAGCCGTCACCCTACGGTAAGTCGTTGCTTTGTTTTCTTGTTGCATATTTGTGAACCGGTATGGACAATCACAATTTTTCATTAACTATTGAACAAAATCAAAACAAAATTATTTAACTTGAAATTATTAAAGACAATGTAGCATGACAGCATAACATAACCTCAATCAGAATTACCTATCTACGCATGCGGAAGCCAGGGAGCCAAAGTGAATTAGTTTCTCTAGACGCGAGTATTCTGATTTAGATTTTTGAATCAAGTTGGATGGAAAAGGAATTAGCCAATCAAAATTTTGACAGTTTAGTTACATCTTTAAAATTAGATTATTGGATTTTTAAAGGTGAGTTTATTTAAACGGCTTATTTCATAATTTCAATGATAATTTGTCGTTCATTAATTAATAGGTTATTTTGAAATCTGTGTTGTAATTTTTTATAAATTTACATTTTAAAAATTATAATTTTCGTGTGGTAACACTGTCTCACTACATTTAGTTACTTTTGATCTTGTCAAATTTATCAATATAGTCTAAATACTTAGATGAAACTTTTTAAATTTATTTCTTTGAAGACTTTTTATCATTAACTTGATATTCTTGGGATTTCGTGTTTCATTATAACATTCCCTGAATTTTTTTGGATTATTCTAATTTTGAGTTTTCTCGAAATCTAGAATAATGCATAACAAAATTCACATTTTGTTGCTTTCTCTAATTAATCATTATTGTATAATATATTATTATCTCAAAAGGTAATTCATTTTAATTAAAATTTTAATTCAATAATTCCTTGACGATTATTAATCATTCATTTGTTTCTCAAAAACAAAACAAAATTATATCTTTAAATTACTATTTACACGTATTTACATTTTTTAGATCTTGGCTTATGAATTTTCATCAACTTCAGGAACGAATCTGTATAATTGGTCCACGTTAAAAATTCCTCGGATTTTTCCCGTAATAGGATGGACAAGTTCATAGCTATTGATGCCGTTAGAAGTCTGAACCATATATGGACCCTCAAAAGGTAATTGTAATTTACTACACATGTTATATTTGCGATTTGGTACTCTTAACGCTCGAATAATCACTATAGTCTGTTTAAAAACCAGGAGGAGCGATTTGAATTTAAGTTGGCAATTCTGGAGACTTCCGATTGGTCAGATTGCAGCCAGTTTCACACATCACTTTTGCATTAACATCAGCTGATAACTGACATTATTGACACTTCTGACATTTTATTTATATTTTTAGTTCTGTTATTGCTTTCGGTTTTTGTTTGATCTCTTATCATTATTACTTAGTTTTCCACTCTATTTCTTTAAAAAACTGTTCTTTTCAGAACTTCGGTAAGCAATTGTATTGAATATCTGCGATTATGGATAATTCTACACCGAGTACTAGTAGAGATAGCAGTTCCTTGCGTAGTCCACCAAAACAGCAAAGACGTTTGAGTTTAGGCCATTTAAGTCTCGCAGAAAAACAGCACATAATAAATATGTACAAACAGGTATTGGATGATAAACCAAAAACCAAAATTGTGGATGTTGTGTCCAAAATTTCTCAAGCCGCCGGTAAGTTATACCTACTCATTACTTTCAAATTAAAAATGGTATTAAATACCCAAAATTTTTTACAGGAGTTGTAAAGTCAACAGTTTACCGGGTATTAAAAGAATACCGTAAAAGTGGAACCATATCTAGTCCAAAAAATATAGGTGGAAGACCCGGACTTCTAAAAACATTTGATGATGGGTTCAAAAATGCTGTTAGAAGATTGGTACATGATTTCTTTTTAAAAAATGAATTACCTACATTAAATAAAATTTCACAAGCATTGAAGAAACGTTTAGATTTGCCACAAATATCTCGGTCATCTTTATATACTTTCTTGAAACTTATTAACTTTAGGTAAGTTTGTAACTTTGAAAAGTCAAATGAAATGTTTATTTATTATATATATTTTTTAGATATTTGAAAAGAAATCGTCAAAGTGTATTAATAGAACGTGATGATATCTGTAGATGGAGGTTATCATATTTACAATCGATCTAACAATATAGAAAACAGGCCAATCTTTTACTTAGATGAAACTTGGACTAATGTAGGTCATAGTAAGGGAAAAACATGGGTGGACCAAAATGTAATCAGTAGACGTCAAGCATTTATTGAAGGTTTAACAATGGGCCCGAAAAGCCCGACAGGAAAGGGAAGACGCCTCATTATTTTACATGCTGGTTCTGAAGAAGGTTTTGTAAAAGATGCATTATTGGTCTTCGAAGGTGAAAAGACAGGAGATTACCATGAAGAAATGAATTCTGAAGTATTTGAGAATTGGTTTTTTACTTTTTTGACAAAAATACCTGATGATGCTGTAATTGTGATGGATAATGCATCATATCATAGCCGAAAAGTTGAGAAAATTCCCTCCTCGTCATCAAGAAAATCTGAAATGCAGGAGTGGTTACATATGAAAAATATTAAATTTGATTTAAATATGAAGAGGTGTCAACTTTTACACCTAATTGGGCAACATAAAGATGCACATAATTTGTATGTTGTCGATGAAATGGCAAAAGAAGCCAATAAAGTTGTTTTGCGATTGCCCCCATACCCCTGCGAGTTAAATCCGATAGAATTGATATGGGCACAAATAAAGAATGAGGTGGCAGCTAAAAATACAACTTTAAGTTAGCAGATGTGAAAGGCCTTTTATTACAAGCTATTGGAAATGTAACGCCTACAAATTAGCATAAATGTGTACAACATGTGATTAAGGAAGAAGATAAAATGAACACATCAGATGGAATAATGGATGACATGATAGAGCCCTTAATAATAACTGCCAACACTGGAAGCTCAGACGAAATGGAATCTTTTGAATCCGAATCTTCTGATGTTGATTAATATATTGAGTACCTGGTGTTTTTTCTTTGTTTCTATGTAAATGTCAAGATGAACTTTGGGTTTTTACTTAATATGTTGTATAGACACTACTTATGTATTTGTTCTGTTTGTGTTTTGCAAACTTATTATTAATTAAAATATTATAGCAAATTTGTAAAATAAAGATAACTACTATTCATGTTGTTTTTTTAATTCACATTTAAAAAAAAAACTGTGCACTGTAGTACATATTATAAATTGGTCAACATTGCTTTTTGGTGTTCTAGTTAAACAAAAAAACAAATTTGTTAGTTTTAAAAATTGAGGAATTTACCTAAATAATTAAACTGTAAGTGAATATTCAAGTAATTTTTATTTATTAGAAAACAAAACCATTCACAAAATTGTCACAATAAATACATAGGTAGGTATAAATAAAATACTTTAAATTAAAAAATATACTCGTAAAATCAAATCCTGACTCAAAAACTTTATAGGTCTGTAAGCTTTTGAATATCTTCACCCAGCGAGCACAAAACGTTCTATGAATGTAACAGCTACTTCCCCATAAAACATTGAACCTCCCATGTGATGTACTTTTAATGTTAAAGTGACCTCCTTATAACTGACCAAACAAAAATTTAAAATAAAAGCCTTACACACAGTTTTTTAAAACCACAACCAATGTTGAAATGTTTTAAGAGTTTTTACATTCACAAGTTTTAGATGATATACATAGGTATAGATGTATTATTCTAAACAAACATCACTATATTCTACTTATCAGAGTCATTACTATACTCTATTTATCAGAACCATATCTTAATGAATTTTTTAAAAAGATGTTTTAGCAGGAAATATAATCTTATGTATTTGATAAAAACCGAAGTACCTACCTATATACTCTTTTTATTAAAACACAACTCACTTAATTCTTGAACATTTATTTATTTCTTAAACCCTTGAATTGAAGGATTTCTTAGAAGTAGCACGTTTACTTCGATATACACATTACATGTATGTAACAAACAAATATAACAAAATATTCAATATAAACGTCTAATATTATAGCCCAAGAGCCCACTGCAAATTTTTACCGTCATCTGATAACGAAATTAAATATACCCCAAAAGCATGGAAAACATTGTACTTTACCAAATGACATCTGTGCCAATCCCTATCCTGAGCAAAGTAGCTTAAAAAAATTATTTTATATTAAAAAAATCACATAAGGCATGACAGCTCTAATTTCGTTTGCGCTTAAAGTTTTCCAGAAAATAACATTCAAATATATCTTGATATATATCGTTAAAGGGAAATATTTTCTTCCTCTTGACATCGCACAAAAACATCTATCCACGATTAGTAGGTAAATATCATTAAAAATATGAATCAATGTTTGCTGATTTAAAAATTTATTTGTATGCCTATTGTTGTGATTCATTTTTACAGGTTGCCATAGAAACGACAAAAAAACTACTATGATTATGGTTTAAAATAATTGTCTAATTGACTATCTCTGCAAATGGTTTATACAATACCATCCTTCTTCCTTTCATACATAAACATGGTTTAAAAGGTAGATAAAAATATTAATAATTCAGGTTTAAAAGCGAGATTCGCAATGAATTAGGATTGTAATTTTCAGGGAAAACATAATTGTTGCTGTCATGTTTTATTTGATTTTTAGAATATAAAATAATTTTTTTAACCACTTTGCTCAGGATAGGGATTGGCACAGGTGCCATTTGGTAAAGTACAATGTTGTTACATGCTTTTGGAGCATATTTCATTTCGTTATCAGATGACGGTCGAAATTTGCAGTGGGCTCTCATACTATTAGGGCCAAATCACAAATAAATGTTTCTCTGTTGATATAAAAACATCACATAAACACCCAATTATGTTCTATGCCCTTTAGTGTATTAACTATAAGTTAACACTAAATAAGCCACATATTCATATTACTCTTGGGAGGAATTCCAGTCACTGTGCAATCCAGAGTAAAGAGTACTGTGTGGTAAAGGGGTCCAAGCCACTTATTAACTTTTACTTAAGTTTATACCTACAACAAATGTGCCTATCATTGAAATGTAAACAGATCGTATTTTTATATTTTATACTAACCTGCATCTGAATATTCTATTAACATTTTCTTAAATATTCAATATCCATTTCAAAAAGATTAAAGTTATTCTCAAAAAGTCGATTTTTAAACAAAAATATATAATATATTTATATTTCTGATAACCTATAACATCAACAAAGTCAACAGCCATATTTAATTTCAATTTTCAATTAATTGACACTATTGACAGTTAGTTTTTGCCCAAGATCACAGAAATTTACTACCGTTGTCTGGGACCAATAAAAAGTTGACTAGGAGTCCTAGACATATTTATTTGTGTCTTGACCTCTCATTGGCCGTTCGCTGACTAGGACCAGTCGGACCGATAATGATAACTATTTTAGAGATTTTGAACGCGACTATTTCGGAACACGCTCTTTAGTAACTAATTTAGTTACTTTTAGTGGTGTGAGTAAGGCTTTTCGAATTACTCCTCCTGGTTCACCTTCACTAAATATCACTCGTTTTTTAATTTTCTTTTTTCTCTTATTTATTGATTTTTCTGCATTTTTCTTGATCCTCTCATAAGTTTCCTTAACAATATTTTCATAGGATTCATTAATTTCTGATATCCATGGTCGTTCTGGTAGAATGTTTTTCAAAATTGTGATTGGTGATCTCTTCGTTATTTCATATGGTATATTGTTCATACAGAATTCTACTTTAGGTAAATTTTCTTCCCATAATTCATGTTGTTCACATAGGGAATTCAACGTGTAAGAGTGAGAGGTACATATTCAGTAGGTAAGAGTGAGACAGACGGTCTGAGGGAAAAACGGGGTAGTGGGGGGATTAAATTTCGTTTACCGTCGAATAGAAAAATCAT
>OV651824.1:44935-85425 GCA_927349885.1 Psylliodes chrysocephalus | reverse complement strand
TAAATCAGCAAGTATCAGGCAAAACTATTGCCATATACTCTGATAGCCAAGCAGCTCTAAAGGCAATTATCT
Organism: Psylliodes chrysocephalus; assembly: GCA_927349885.1. Classification (NCBI taxonomy): domain Eukaryota; kingdom Metazoa; phylum Arthropoda; class Insecta; order Coleoptera; family Chrysomelidae; genus Psylliodes; species Psylliodes chrysocephalus. The sequence continues at coordinate 85,353 of OV651824.1, read as the reverse complement.
CACCAGAAATCAAATCACGACTGGTGAAAGACTGTCTAGAAGACCTGACAAAGCTAAGTAGTCAAAATACGGTGACCTTAGCCTGGGTTCCAGGCCATGAGGGATATCAGGGCAACGAAAAGGCCGACGAATTAGCCCGAGAAGGCTCAGATAAGGCCATGACAGGCCCTGAACCCTTTTGTGGAGTCGCTAAGGCATTGTGCAAGGCATCCATTAAACAATGGATGCAAAAAGAGTCTCAGGAATGGTGGAACAACTATCCAAGACTGAGACAGGCCAAACAGTTCATCAAGGAACCATCGGCCAAGTTTACGAAAGACCTACTGGATCAAAAACGTCAAATCGTTAGGATAACAGTAGGCCTTCTTACTGGACACTGTCGCCTCAAAAGGCACATGAGTGTCATAAATCCAGCAGAAGAAGCAACTTTGTGCAGGTTCTGTGAAGAAGAAGAGGAAACATCATTCCACGTCCTGTGCCAATGTGAAGGCTTGGCTGGAATGAGGTTTCTAACATTGGGCGAAGAAAAGCCAATTGCATGCAACTACATGCGGGAGCCACTGTCAAAGCTACTAAGTCTAATAAAAAAGACCAGGCTAGACGACATACTCTAAAACAAACGGAGTCCCACAATAGATCTGAAAAGGTCGCGGTGGACAAGGACAAATAACGTCCAACTCCTAATCTAATCTAATCTACCCGAGTACTTTCGACGCCGTTTCGAAAGTTCGTAGAGTAAACCATCACCAAAAATCTGGCGCTCGAGAACCGCCCGTAACCAGCGTCATTCGTAAGGAATCGCTTTCTCTGTGGCGAGAAAACCCCTTACAATCTCTATAATTTTTGTTTATACATGATTTTTCTAAAATGGACCGTAATGAAAAAGTGCTAAATTTAAATTTTTCAGTATTTTCGTTTTCAATGAATATCTATAGAAAAATGTTTCGAGGTAGATGTATGTGGACAATGTATATATTTAGTTTATCCTCTAAACATTTATAGAGTTGCTGCAATAGGTTGTACAAAATATCCGGAAAAAGCCTATAATAACTAGATAGGAAAGTCATGTGTTGGACACATCAGATTTTTTCTTAAGTATTCGAATACCGCTCGCGGATCCTCAAAAAGAATTCGAATCCAAGGATTTGAATCCTCCCCAGCTCTGACACTTACATATAACGTAAAACAAACGTCTAGGCTTAATTTTTTTAAACGTTTTAAAACCGTTTTTTGCTACCTGGTATACGTACCATATTATGTTGAGCTAAAGTTATTAAGTACTCGTATGTTTTATAGGCAATTATTTTAATTCGTTTTTCTACACCCGTATTATAATAATGCACTTATATGCCCATAATCCGTTTCATAATGATACCCATTATGATACAGATTTTTCATTATGATACAGATTTTTAATCAATAGAAACCTACAATTTTTCAATCAAGCATGATGTTTGACGTTTGTCCTAAATTCCTATGTAATTGTTTTAGTTGTCAAAACGTATTAAATTTTCGTAGATAGCTAAACTTCGATAATTATAATATTAAAATGTCTGATATCAGCGATATAGAAGACTCCTCCACACATATCGGAGAAAGGAGAAAATGCAGTACAAAATATTTTGCCCCAAAAATCTGTGGTAATACCAATACCCAAGGTAATACCATTAATTACAATTTTGTAGAATTTTTTATAGAAATACGAGTAATTACTGTTATTGTGTTCAATGCCAATATAAATAGAATATTTATAGGTCTTGATTATTTATCGGGTGTAGAAAAAATAGCGTATGCAACTCTCATGTAATGGTTATTAAAAACACTCGCATAAACCATACGAAACTCGCCTTTGGCTCGTTTCGTATCCCGGTTAATGCTCGTGTATTAATAACCATCATTACATGATCGTTGCATAATATACTATTATTACATTTTTTTTTAAATTGGGTCTAATTTTCTATTAAAATGAATAGTTATTTAAAGTACTGGTGTGTTACGGTACGTCAAGTCACGTGAGAAAAAAGTACCTCTCTTAAGCTGGCAGGATCAAATGAGCAGAATCGATTAAGATCTATTACATTATTTAGTACCTATTTTTTACTAATAAAATGTACCAATAAAAATGTTGTACCATGTGCCGTTTTCAAAAAAAAACGTGACGCTGCCAGGTTAATATTAAGCGCAGGACCATATTAAAAAAATTAAACAAAGGTAGAATTAAAAAAAAAATAAATTTGTACCACCAATCAATTTTTTGTACTATATACCGTTTACAAAAAAAAACACATGGTGCATCTAATTTAATATTAGGCTAGCAGAAATACATTCAAAAAAAAATAATACAGAGGTAGAATTAAAAAGGACTGAATTTGTACTAATTTGTACTATTAAAAAAAACATAATTTATTTAATCAGTCTGAAACAACATTTAATTAAATTCAAATCTGTTTTTCTGAAGGAAAAGGTGATTTTTTGCACAAACAGAATCTATTGTTATTTTTGCATAAAAACAACATAATTTGTACTGTTAAAATATAAACTTTCTGAATTTTTACCCCTGCTATTCCTTAAGAAACTATATCGAATTTATATTATAATCAAGATAAAAGTATCATTTTAGACGAGCAGAATAAATAGTCACTTCTGCAATAAAAGTAACATAATTTGTACCGTTAAAGGATAAAGTTTCAGATTTTGTACACTGCCATTCCTACATAAACTATCCCACACTCATATTAAGCTCAAGAGAAAAGTATCCTTTTACACAAGCAAAATCAATAGTTACTTCTGCAATAAAAGTAACAAAATTTGTGATGTTAAAATATAAAGTTTTAAATTTGTTACCCCAGTTGTTCCTATAAAAACTATCCCGAACTCATATTATGCTCAAGAAAATAATATCCTTTTGCACGACCTAAATCAATAGTTTATATAGTACAATAACACATAATTTGTACCGTTAGAATAAAAATTTTCAGATTTTGTACCACTGCCGTTTCTATAGAAACTATCCCGAACTCATATTAGGCTCATAAGAAAAATATCTATTTGCACGAGCAGAATCAATTATTACTCCTGCAATAAAAGAAATATAATTTGTACTATTAAAATATATAGTTTCAGATTTTATACCCCTGCCGTTCCAATAGAAAATATCTCGAACTTATATTAGGCCTGAGAGCAGAAGTATCCTTTTGTACGAGCAGAATCAATAGTTACTCCTGCAATAAAAATATAATTTTTACCGTTAAAAAAAAAGTATTCTTTTGCACGAGCAGAATAAATAGTTACTTCTACAATAAAAGTAACATTATTTATACCGTTAAAATATAAATATTCAGATTTTGTACCCCTGTAAAAACTATCCCGAACTTATATTAGAGAAAAGTATTCTTATGCACGAGCAGAATAAATTATTAATTTTGCATTAAAAGTAACATAATTTGTTGCGTTAATATGTAGTTTTAGATTTCGTACCCCTGTTGTTCTTATAGAAACTATCCCGAAATCATATTATGCTCAAGAGAAAAGTATCCTTTTGCACAAGCAGAATCAATAGTTACTACTACAATAAAAGAAATATAATTTTTACCGTTAAAATATAAATTTTCAGATTTTGTACCCCTGCCGTTTCTATAGAAACTATCCCCAACTCATATTAGACTCAAGAGAAAAGTATTCTTTTGCACAAGCAGAATCAAATATTACTCCTGCAATAAAATTAACATAATTTGTACTGTTAAAATATAAAGTTTTAAATTTGTTACCCCAGTTGTTCCTATAAAAACTATCCCGAACTCATATTAGGCTTAAGAGCAAAGTATTCTTTTGCACGAGCAGAATCAATAGTTACTACTACAACAAAAGAAGCATAATTTTTACCGTTAAATTATAAATTTTCAGATTTTCTACCCCTGCCGTTCCTGTAGAAACTCTCCCAAACTCATATTAGGCTCAAGAGAAAGGTATCATTTTGCACGAGCAGAATCAAATATTACTCCTGCAATAAAAGTAAGGTACTCCTATGCCTAATATGAGTTCAGGATAGTTTCTATAGGAACGGCAGGGATACAAAATCTGAAAATTATATGTTGACGGTACAAGTAGTTGTTACTTTTATTGCAGGAATAATAATTGATTCTGCTCGTGCAAAAAGGTACTTTTTTTAAGCCTAATATGAGTTCGGGATAGATTCTATAGGAACGGCAGAGGTACAAATTTTGAAAGTATATATTTTAACAGTACAAATTATGTTGTTTCATATGCAGTTTATATTCGGCTGTCGATAGGTGAGGATGTATGTTTATTAACATTACTCCGTATCTAGGTCAGTTTCGTTTGTTTATGTAGTGTAAATATTTTTTAATCGCGAGTGTTTAAAAAATCAACAATGACTGCTAAACGTAATGTTTAAGAACAAAAATAAAAATAATAATGTGCCATTAAAAATAGTTTTACAGTGTGTAGAAAAAAATAATAAAACAGAATCGACACCTGTCAAAGTGCTTTTGGAGCAAAAAAAACAGGACCTGCTTCAGGTAACTGAAACAAATAATATGGAAACAATGGAAGTGGGAGAAAATCTCCTAGCCCAACAATATCAGACCTTATTCCATGAAAATCAAGCTAGAAGTCAGAATGAACAGGCATTGTACAAGGCTTGGATACAGAAAAATGCTGAAAAACAGCAACTAGAAAGTGCATTGCAACAAATGCAAAACAATATGGAAAATATGCAAAAACAAATTAATATTTTAAACAAAGAAAAATCTGAAATTCCAACTAATTATGAAACTGATGAAAAAGAACTGGCAAAAGAAATCGGCGATCAAATTAACAAAGAAGTAGAATGGATAACAGCGGAAAGCAGAAACAATAGAAGAAAAAATCGAAAAGCCAACTCCTCTCCTGAAACATCTCCTGGCCAAACTGGAGGTAGCAAAAATCAACAACTAGAAAAAGAAACAGTCGAAAAAATAGTGAAATTTCCTCCGATAATAGCAAGTAACACCAATAAGTATGAAGAATTGTGGCATATACTGGCAGAAAATAATATTTACTTTCAAGCCACAGCTCTAAGCAATAACCAGTTTAAAATTAATACTAAACAAGAAGAAGACTTCAAAAATGTCATATCAACCTTGAATGCCAAAGAAATAAATTGGCATTCCTATGAAGTTAAACAGAACAGAGACATTAAAGTAATGGTTAATCTACATCTAAACCAGAAGATATTGGTGAAGACTTGCAAAGTCAAGGATTAAAATGTAAAGAAGCTGTCAATATAATAAAGAAGGAAATATAATTAACCGAGGATAACACTCGTAAACTAAATAAAAAATCATTGCCCTTATTCATGCTATCATTCGAAAATATTAAAGATATTAAGAAAATCTACGAAATCAAAGCAATCCTTAATCTAAGAGTTAGAATAGAAACCATAATAAGGTCAAAACTAGTTCCGCAATGCAAAAACTGCCAGCTATTTGGCCATACGCACAACTTTTGCAAAAGAGAATCAAGATGCGTAAAGTGCGTAGGAAAACATCATACGAAGGATTGTGTAAAAAGTCCAGAACAACAACCGAAGTGTATAAACTGCCTAATGGAACATCCTGCTAACTACAGAGAATGTGAGGTAGCTAAAACCTTTCAGATAAGGAAGGATAACATCACTAAACCTAAAATAATGACGAGGCAGAAGAGATCTATAAACGCTTTTCCTATTGTCAGAAATGAAATAACATATTTTCAGGTAACAAACTCACAGGACCAACCAATTCAAAGGTCACAACCAACCATGAATCCCACGCCACAAATTGCGCAGCATACTTCACAGTCAACCAGCTTAGCAGAAAGTACTACTCATGAATTATTATTATCCTTAATAACCAGAATAGATTCACTCTCTGACAGGATCCAGAAGCTAGAAGAATTAAATAAACCCCAAACATATAACAAAACCACCAATGGTCAAAAGAGATATTAGAATAGCCACTTGGAATGCCAATGGTATTCTCCGAAAACAAACTGATATCCAAGTTTTCTTGGACGTACAAAAAATAGATATATGTCTGATTTCTGAGACCCACCTTACAACAGAGTCGTACATTAAATTCAGAGGATATAACTTCTATCACACTATCCATCCATCAAATGCAGCAAGAGGAGGAAGTGCGTTAATTATTAAAAATAACATTTCCCACTATGAGAAACCAGGCATCCAAGAACCAGAAAATCAGGTAACCATTAGCACCATTAACATTAAGGGGGGCAAAATTACAATAGCTGCAATCTATTGCCCACCAAGATACAACTAGAAAAAAGAAAATTATCTCAATGTACTCAAAAAACTAGGTAACAAATTTATAATCAGTGGAGATTACAACTCCAAACACACAAACTGGGGTTCAAGATTAACCACAGTCAAAGGAAAAGAATTGCACCAAGCTGCATCAGAACTTGGTTATACATACCAATCTTCTGAAAAATCCACCTATTGGCCCACCGACCCAAATAAGATTCCAGACCTTTTGTATTTCTTTATTCTGAGAAAAATTTCACCAAACTAAACACAAGTAGAAGAAAACTATGATATGGATTCAGACCATTCTGCAGTAATCCTTACTCTAAGTGATAATGGTATTGAAAGAGAAGCCAAACCGACCTTAGCAAATCGAAAAACTAATTGGGAAGGTTTTCAAGAGGACTTAACAAATACTATTCAACTGACCATAACACTAAAAACGAAAAATCAGCTAGATGAAGAACTGTAAAGGTTTATAGTTGAAATCCAGCAAGCTGCATGGAGAAACACACCAGAAGTAAGAAGATTAACAGCTGGAAAAAACTATCCTGTCGAGATCAGAGAACTAGTAGCAGAAAAAAGAAAACTAAGAAAGAAATGGCAGATGGCAAGATCACCAGAAGATAAAATATATTAAATAGGGCTACCCAAAGACTGAGAAGAGAAATTCTAAATCACAAAGAAGAATCCTTCAACAGATACCTAATAGGGCTAACAGATGATAAAGAAACAGATTATTCACTCTGGAAGGCAACTAAAAAGATGAAAAATTCGTGTAAACACTGTCCTCCTATCAGAATAGCAGATAACAAATGGGCAAGAGACAATCAACAAAAAGCTGATATTTTCGCTGACCACCTACAAAAGACGTTCCAATTAGATGAAAATCAAGACACTCCTAATGAGACCATCCATAATATGGAACAACTTGAAATTAAGCTAGTTACTCCCAATGAAGTTACGAAAGAAATTCAGACAAACATCAACTCACAGAAAGCCCCAGGATATGACCTTATTACTGGAGAAATATTAAAGAAACTACCACGGAAGGGTATTGTTAAATTGACATCCCTCATAAATGCAGCATTTCGCCTTAAATATATACTTGATGCGTGGAAAATGGCTGAAGTTATCCTAATTCCTAAGCCAGGAAAACCTCTGAATGAAGTGTCGTCATTGTTACCGATAATATCTAAGTTATTTGAAAAACTGTTACTAAAATGACTAAAACCAAAAATTGAAAATAAAAATCTGATCCCTTCGCACCAATTTGGTTTTAGAAACAAACACTCGACAATAGATCAAGTACACAGGATAGCCGATATCATCGAAAAAGCTTACGAAGAAAAATATATATACTCAGCTATATTTCTTGACGTAGCCCAAGCATTTGACAAGGTCTGGCACGCTGGCCTAATACAGAAACTTGAAAAAATGCTCCCTAGACAATATGTCGACATTCTACAATCATATTTAAGGGGAATAATGTTTAGAGTAAAGCAAGACGAGGCATACTCCGAAATGAAAGAAATTAAAGCAGGTGTCCCACAAGGCAGTGTGCTAGGACCGGTTCTTTATTTATTATACACCAGCGATATCCCTCAACAACAATCTGTTAAAATAGCAACATTTGCAGATGACACTGCAATATTGGCAGTAGGCGGAACTAATACAGAGACATCAGAAAAACTTCAGGAAACCTGCAACAGAATTAATCGATGGACAAAAAATAGAAAATAAAAATAAATCAAACTAAATCAGTGCATGTTGATTTTACTCTTCGACCAAATGAACAAAAACAAATAAGAATAAACAATGACGTTATTCCGCATCACGATACGGCCAAATACCTAGGGATGAACCTAGATGTAAAACTTAAATGGAAAGAGCACATAAAAAAAAAGCGTAAAGAACTTGAACTTAAATTCAAAAAAATGTATTGGCTCCTAGGAAGAAAATCCAAATTGACAGTGCACAACAAACTGCTGATTTATAAACAAATCCTAAAACCAATCTGGATTTATGGCATACAGCTGTGGGGATGTGCCAGCAACATGATTCAAGTTTTCCAAAATAAAGTCCTAAGATGTATTGTTGATGCACCTTGGTTCTACCGAAACGATTATCTTCATAGAGACCTGAAGATGCCAACAATCGAAGAAGAAATAAAGAGGTTTGCTGCGAAACATGAGGGGAAGCGAAGAAGCGCTGCAATTACTGGACAACTCTACACTCAACAGAAGGCTCAAAAGGAAGAAGCCATTTGAGCTAGTGCAGTGAACGTTAATGTTAGTGCTAGTCTAAAACAGTGTAATAAATCTTCACGCCAACTTGTGATACTTTCCTATAAAAACAATTAAGACAGCCCAATGGGGACTACTTAGATAAGTAATTAGTTTGTAAGATTTTTAGATTAAAATTGTAGGTTAGTCAGTAATGACTAGTAACAATACTCTAACAAAAAAAATATGCAGAAATAATATTCTGTGCAAAAAGTAACCTTTTTTTAAGTATAACAGATTTGAATTCAATTAAATATTGTTTCAGGCAGTTTGATTAAATAAATTGGGTTTTTTAATTCTACCTTTGTATTTTTGTTAATGTGGTCCTGCTAGCTTAATATTAAACTAGAAACAATATGTGTTTCTCTTTAATGGTACATAGTACAAAAAATTGATTTGTGATACAAATTGGTACAAATTCCGTTCTTTTTAATTCTACCTTTGTTTTATTTTTTTTTTATTTCTTTAATGAGGTCCTGCTAGCTTAATATTAATCTATCAGGGCAACGTTTTTTTCTAAAACAGCAAATCAAAATTTTGTAGTACAAAATTTTGATTGGTAGTACAAATTAGTACAAAATTGGTACTAAATAATGTAATAGATCTTAATCGATTCTGCCCAGTTGGTCCTGCCAGCTTAAGAGAGGTAGAAAAAGTTTAGGATATTTGTTTTTTGAGTGATTTATGTATCATTGCAGAATAAAACGTCACACATAACTTTATAAAAGTATATTTATATAGTTTTGCCAAACCCACATAATACAATTAACCATATCTAATGTTTGCTTTGAAATTCAAATCTTAAAATAACACATAATATTGTTTAAATAAATATAGTTAAAAACAAAGTTGCAGAATTCGTAATAAAATACGAGGTTCTTCACCTATAAAGCGAACCATACACGCTGTTTGGTATACCTAATGGATTTACCCATAGATTAATAAATTAGAATAACTTTATGTTTAAATTTGGCACATTAACCTGTTCATATGTTTATGGTTAGATATATCGTATTTTTCTTAAATTTTTAAAATTATTTTCGTCGAGCCAAGTTACATTGATTTCATCAAAGTTTAGCGCAAAAACACAACTATTTAACTCTTATAAGATAAATTATATCAAACATAAAATTGTATCCGATGCAGATTAACTACATTGCGATGACCCTATAGGGTCGGAAGAGCTCTAGTGAATAAATTTTTTGAAAATTGTTACTGATAGTGTAATTATTACGAAATCTCCGTTTTCAATGACCGTTTTGAACACACATCAAATTGACAGGCAGAAAAAAATATTTAATTCAAAATAATAAGGAAGTCTATTTTTATTTAATTTTTAAGAAATTTTGGAAAATGTTTTTAAAATTGTAATCCGATGGTAGCTAACAATTAACAATGACTGATTCTTCATTTCTTCATTTCTTTATGTAAATCTGGAAAACTACGAGTTTAAACTCATAAATATCTGCAGAAATAGCGAATTCTTAATAAAACGAAGTTGCCATTTGATACACAAAACTTGAATTTTTGTACCTTACTTCAACTTTTTTAAACGGTAAGTTAGTTGTTTTTTTCCTCAAAAGATTTAAAAGATATAAGTCGTCTATAAAAGCTAAAACGCCCAGTATAAATAGGTTAATTAAAATAATTCTTTTTAAAAATATTTCTACCAAACTTTTTGAAAAATAGGACTCACCCATTATAACAAAATGCACTCGTTTGGATTCAATGCAGTTGTAGAAACAAAATAAAACTTTCTTTAATACTGAACTAGGAAGCACTGTTATACCTAAATGGTATTATAGTGAAGTGTAGTAGTCGGTCTCCGACCAGTGAAAGTAAGAGTTTTAATGAACTTGATTTCCTATTGGATTTTCTGTGATCGAAATACTAAAAACGATTGGATGGAATTTACTTGATGGTTGATATTTGTTGTGTTGTTGATTTTTGTTAGGTTCAGACCTATATATGTTTAAATTGTAAGGATGTTGGCAGATTTTATTGAAACAAATATTCCATTATTAAACGTGTGTATTTTTAAGAATCAACCATTGACCAGTTGTCATTGACATGACATTTATGAAGTTGACATCCGCGTTCATTGTTGCCAACTATAATATTATTAGTAAGTAAAGGTAGCTTAACATAACACGCCCTTTTCTTATAAAAATAAATGAATTCATTTTACCAGTAATTACAAAATTGATAACAACTGAAAACATTTTGCTAGAATATAAAGTTAACATTAATGATATCATAATACTAGGCAAAACAAAATCTAGACACTCAACCTAAACAACATCAGCCATTTTCTGAAAACGTAAACCGTCTTGGTCTTATTATTACTCTACCACTTCTAGTATGTACAGGACTTTGTACTGTTTCGGATTTGACATCTTGTTCCGAGGTAAGTGATTCTAAATCTAAATGATTACTTAGATGTTCATTATTATTGTGTATTACAGAGTTATCTGTTTCAGACGCGGAGTTATCTGTTTCAGAAGCAGAGTTATCTCTTTCAGATGCCGGTTTTAGAATATGTTTCCTGTTCCGACGGTACTCAACACCATCAGGAGTTCTTATTGTGTAAGATCTCGGAAAAGGACCAACCTCAACTATTGTTGCTGGGGACCAGGGCGACGAAGGATTTTTTTGATAATAAACCTCATCTCCACAATCTAATATAGGCAAATCTTTTGCAGATTTATTATAATTATTTTGTACATTCGCCTGTTTCTTTTTAATAAATTCATTATATTGATCAAAATTGATAAGTTTTGGTTTCAAGACATTCTCACTGACAGGTAGTTTCATTCTTAAAGTTCGGGACATAAGTAATTGAGCTGGAGAATAGCCACATTCAAGCTCAGTGTTTCTGTACTGTAAAAGACCAATATACGGATCAGAATTGTGCTCTATACATTTATTGAAAATACTCTTTATAGTTTGTACTGTCCTTTCAACAAGTCCGTTGCTTTGCGGATAATGTGGACTTGATGTTTTAGCAGTAATGTGCCAATCATTTAAAAATGAACTAAATTCTTGTGACGAAAATGGGGGACCATTATCAGACATAATTACCATTGGTATACCGTGTCTGGCAAACATGGATTTTAGAGTCATTATGACTTCTTTTGCACTTGTATTGATCATTGGAGAAATTTCAAAAAATTTTGAATAATAATCTACTATTAGTAAATATGTAACTTTAGAATAATGAAAAAAATCAATGGCAACTTTTTGCCATGGCAGGGTAGACGGTTCATGTGGCAAAAGAGACTCTCGACTATTAGAATTTCTAAACTTTATACAGGACTGACAATTTTCAACTTTATTTTTGATGTCAACTGACATATTTGGCCAATATACAACTGATCGAGCTAGACGTAGACATTTATCAATACCTAAATGACCTTCATGTATGATATTTAGTATAGTTTTTTGTAAAGACTTAGGAATTATAATTTGGTTATTTTTAAAGACTATTTCATTGACGACATGTATTTCAGAATGAAAATTAAAATAAGGTTTGACTTCTGACTCTACACCATTTTTAGAATTTGGCCAACCATTCATATAGTAATTAATTACAGACTGTAAAATTTTGTCAGACTTAGTAGCTGACTTAATTTCATCTAATTTTTCAGGTGAAACGGCAACATTATTTACAAGTAAATTAGCATGTATATTCAATTCCTCCTCAATAGCGTCAAAATTATCTGCAGAATCAGCAGGAGCTCTACTCAAAGTATCTGCAATAAATAAGAATTTTCCAGGAACATAAATTACATCCAAGTCAAAAAGTTGAAGATTTAACATCATTCTCTGAAGTCTTGCTGGAACTTCAGCTAGAGGTTTTCTAAATAAACTAACTAGCGGCTTATGGTCTGTTTCCACAACCACCTTACGGCCATAAATGTACTGTTTAAAACGATTACACCCAAACTGTATTGCAAATAGCTCTTTTTCAATTTGAGCATAGTTGATTTGTGACGATGACAATGATTTTGATGCATATGCTACTGGTTTTTTATTTTGCAAAATGACAGCACCTACAGCAAATTTAGAGCTGTCGACAGACAATGATAGAGGTACATCATTATTAAAATATGACAAGACAGGTGATTTACTAATAATTTCTTTTAATGCATCAAATTCCTGTTGATGCTGATTTGACCAATGAAAACTAACATTTTTCTTTAATAAGACTCTTAATTGTGTTGTACGATCTGCTAAATTTGAGATATAAGGTCCTAAATAGTTAATCATGCCTAGAAATCTCCTAACATCACCTAGACATGACGGTACTGGCAACTGACATATAGCTTTAACTTTATTTGTATCTGGACTAATCCCGTTAGCAGAAAATATGTGACCTAGATATTTGACTTCGGACATTAAAAAATGACATTTATCAAAATTAAATTTTAAATTGAATTCCCTGGCTTTTTCTAAAACTTTTTTCAGAATAGCATTGTGACCTTCTAAAGAATCACTATATATTAATAAATCATCAATATACAGACAAACACCTTCTATATTGGATATTATTTCAGACATAGCTTTATGAAAAATTTCCGGAGCACATGAAACTCCATAGGGTAGCCTACAAAACTTGAATCTACCAAAAGGCGTTCCAAACGTACAAAGTTTGGAGCTTTCATTATCCAAAGGTATCATCCAGAACCCGGACTGCGCATCTAAAGTTGAGAAAAACTTCGCATTCGACAATTTTGAACGAATTTCTTCAAAAGTAGGAATTGGATAATGACAGCGTTTTATAGCTTTGTTTAAATTCCTTGGATCTAGGCAAACTCTTAATGACTTATTTTTCTTTTCTACAATGACAATTGAATTTACCCATTCACTTGGTTCATGAACTTTTTCTATTACCCCTATAGATAACATTCTGTCCAACTCTTGTTTAAGTCTGTCATGCAGACTAAATGGTATTCTACGAGGCGGTTCAACAACTGGAGGTATATTTTTATCTATTTCAATTTTACAACTATTAGGTAAACAACCTAGACCACTAAAGACATCTGTAAATTGGTTTACTACTGACTCATGACCAATTATTGTAACTTTTTTAATTAATTGTAATTTTTGACACGTGATAAGACCTAAAATAGTTTGACAATACATTTCCACTAATATAAACTCTAATTCTACTACTTTACCATCTATAACACAGTTTAATAAGACTCGACCTATGACTGGTAATACATTGTTAGAAAATGACCTCAGTTTCACATTTGTAGGTAAAATTTTAGAATTGACCTTAATATCCTTAAATAACATATAAGACATAACATTGACCTCTGCACCAGTATCCAAGATACATTTAATTTCTAATTCATTTATTGTTAAACTGACTGACCATACATTATTACTGTCAACATTATCGACCTTATTAATAGACTTTATTACAAAACAGGATTCAAAATTACCATCATTATTAGAATTAACCATTCTGACTTGAGAATTATAACAATATTTTGCAAAATGACCCCTTTTGTTACAAGAGTGACATAAAACATCAAAAGCAGGACATTTATCCCTGTGAATCTGACCACACTGACTACAATTGTTAGACTGGTACTTAGGATAATAATTATTAGGCTTATTCCTGTTATGTTCAAATTGACCTTGACCCTTAACAAATTGGCCTTGACCCTTTCTATAGTTATCATTATATCCACGACTTTGGTAATTAACACTTGGACTATTTTTATAGTGACTATTTTCAAAACTAGTGCCAGGGCTACTAGAATAATTTTGATTATTTTTAGGCCTATTACTTTGACTAAAATAATTAGACTGGTTATTTTTAAATTTAGTCCCTTGACCATTTGTTTTATTTTCCACCTTATAGACAACCGCTTCACTGTTTTTATTTAAATTTTGAGCCTGTACTTGTGTAACAATAATACTTTTTGAAATATTTAAAACTTTTTCTACATTTAGTGTCTCCTCTCTTAACAATTTTTCTTTAATTGATTGTAGCTTAGAACTTAACCCTATGATAAACATGTCACATACCAAACTTTCCTTAAGAGTACCTAACTCACATGAAAGAATTAGATTCTTCAATACTGTCATGAAGTCTTCTACCGATTCTTCCTCTTTTTGAGTCCTAGTTAAAAAATTATGCCTTTCCACTGTAAGGTTCTTCTTTGGTTTACAATGTTTTTCAAACTGATTCACCACTAGTGATGTAAGAATACGTATCCAAAAATCCGTTGAATCCGAATATTAAAAGGATCCGGATATTCCGGAATCAATAGTGTAAATTCGAATACGAATTCGGTATCAAAAAGAACAGAAACAAAATCGTAATACACGAATCGAATGCTGCAAGTTCTGTTATGACAGAGCCGATTCGGGTTTTGCGGGTGGCAGCCGATACGAACTATGGATACGAAATCAGAATTCGGAATCGTCTAGCGTTGTTGCAATTCATAATCGGTTAGTCGGCATGCACTGCATATTTTAAAGGTAGCATGAAGTTATATAAATATAAATGAGAAATTTTGTTCCTGATATTGTGATAAAAAACAAAATATTTGAGATTTATCTTGTGTTTATTATTCTAAAACATTAAAAGCTCCTGTTACTTCACTCTCAAACATAAATTCTGCTAGGGTTGACAACACTGCCCGATTCCGATTCCCAAGGTCGCGGTGTATTTACGGTTGCGTATTATGATTTCACACATGGATACGTATCCGGATGATGAATCCGAATATCTCTTGGTTCCGAATACGTATTATCCGAATACTAAAAAGATACGGATATTCACAACACTATTCACCACTTCCTGATAAGTACAAGTGTCCATATCCACTTCAAATGACCTAAAAATATTTCTTGCCTCACCACCAATATGATGTAACAACAGCGCTACCTTCCTATTCTCATTTTCATCTTCCAACCCACTGGCTCTCAAGTAAATTTTAAAATTGACTATCCAATCTTCCCAATTTCTCGAAATGTTGCCTTTTAATGACAATGGAGGTATGTTGTGCCCAACTCCAGAATTCTTCATTTTGACGACCGTTTGACTGATAACTGTTTCCTCTGACCCTGTTTCAGTATCATCAGACATTATTTATAGACTTTTGACTAACAGCTTGACGACGACGACGACTGACTAATATTCGCAATCTGCCTTTTTTTTACCACGAGGAAATCTCTTCAAATTTTAGGTTATGTTGGCCAATTAATATAAAACCATCCTTTCTTTATTAAAATCGACGCGACACTTCTGACACCATGTTGTGTTGTTGATTTTTGTTAGGTTCAGACCTATATATGTTTAAATTGTAAGGATGTTGGCAGATTTTATTGAAACAAATATTCCATTATTAAACGTGTGTATTTTTAAGAATCAACCATTGACCAGTTGTCATTGACATGACATTTATGAAGTTGACATCCGCGTTCATTGTTGCCAACTATAATATTATTAGTAAGTAAAGGTAGCTTAACATAACAATATTTATTTTTAAAATGGTTACTAGGCGCTTAAGATTTTGAGCGCCCTATTCTAATTCTGATTTAATATTAATAGTATATTATTGAACAAGCATGTAATGATGGCCATTATTCACACGGATTAGTTAAGACACTCGCCTGTGTCTAGAACTGTTGTGCAGAAATTCAATAACCCGTATATAAATATTATCTTTATTTCAAGATATTCATTGTTTGATGCTTTAGATGTTTGTTAATGAATAATATTTTCTACTAACTTCTTTAGTTTCAAAGCCTTCAGTTTGAATTGTTATAGTAGTTTCATTTAATTTTCTTAATTTTTTGTTTCCTTGATCGTACTTCTAAGCATTGAATAATGGGTCCATAGTGATGAGAATTTAATTTTTTTATAAAAACATAACATAATAGATATTAAAAATATTTGATGTTCGTTTCTCCAATTTAAGAGATATTCTTGATTTTTCTAATAATATACTCAGTAGACGAGAAACCATTTTTAAAACTTCTTTTACTAACGTCGGCATTAAGGACATTAATTTTCAATTAATATCACAACTTTTTGACACGCTACTATTAAAGAGGCTCAAATTGATCATATAGATAGAAAAACCTAATAAAAGATCAGAAAACATGAGTACAGTATAACGGTCGTGAAAAAAAAACAAATTTAAAGTACAGCCGGATCAGATTAATTTGTATGTGGTGGTTGCGCACTTTTTGCACACGTTCATACAATCTTCTTGGCCTTTAATTTTGCTCTGGGCTACAATATTTTCTTGGAAATTTGCATAAGTTGTAAGGAAATAACTAAATATTCTTTAAGAAATTATTACCTCGCGAGGTATTTGGAAAGATTATTTAAAAAGATAAACATATTTGAATATAATAAAATAATTATATAGTTATCAAAGAGCCCCTGCAGGGCTCCAAATATCTCCGGGGCCCCGGGCTTCGCACCGAACTGTCCTATGATAGCTACGACATTGGCTTCCAACTGTTTCCGCGATTTTTACGCCTACTGATAAAAAATGACCAGCGAAGTTCTACTTTTAAGAATCAAATCCGAAATATTACAAATTAAATAAACAAATTAGGGAATAAATTCAAACTTCGAACGGCGTAGGTATATGATTTTATAGGTACGCCCTCTTGTTGAACAATTTACATAAATATTTATTAAAAAAAAAAAAAAACTGGAAAGTGATACAAACAAATTATAATTTTGAAAAGTTATCGTTCTACACTTAACCTATTTTTATTAAAAACCTTTTAATACACTTACCTGAAAGAAAAAATACAGAAAAAAATAAATAAAAATAAGCATGAAAACCCTATAAAAGAGGTTAATAACGATCTTCCTGAAAACCCCGAAAACAAACAAATCATCATTCTGGAAGCTGAGTGAATAATTCCGAAAATTGCAAAGTCCAACCCCCTGAAATTAGACGGTCGTTTATAAAAGACTTTATATCGGAATTGTAGCCACTTAGAGGATTTGTCATCTTTGTTGGAAATACGTCAGCCTAATTTCCTACACAATTGCCACCCTGATTGGCTCTAATTTATGTCAACGTGGCATAGCTCAAAGCTGCCGAAGTTCAACTCTCTTCAATTTGCACGAATTACGTGTTGTTATCCAGTGGCGGGGAGTTAAGAGCAAACAATTTATTTTTTGTATTTGACATTGTCATAGTAGAATTATTAGTTTGGCAAATAATATCATGTTAAAACAAAACTTAATCAATTTTTCACCCTGACAATATTATTGATTTGACTTACCTAAGTAGGGGAGACCGGGTGATCTGAATAGAGCTCTAGTCTATTTCTTTAATCTGGATTATACTTTTATTAATCTAACGAATATTAGGCATTCCAATCATAATGGCTACCAGAGGGTTTTGACAGGCAAAATTATGGCAACCCTGTAGGCCTGGTGATTTGACAAGGTCAATGAAATAGACAGTTACATAGATTGATCATCAATATTTTTCAAAGTAAACATGAGTAAAAATGTAGGTAATTATTTTTTTACTATATTCAAAGGCTAAATATTGGTTTGTAAACACATTTTTGCAAAACTGTTTCTGATTAATGGGCAGTTGCGATGCAATATGGCCGCTCACAAACAATCCGCTTTGGTCATATGACACCAGGCAAATTAATGACAACAACTTATAAAAAACAATATATAAGGTACTGACAAGAACACTTCTTATAAAGTAAGTTAACTTCCAACACCGGATATGGTTGCCACTTTTTTAGTATGTTAATTTTTATCATTTTTTTCAAATACTACAAACATTTAAAATGAATTATAATATATATTTAAAAATATCATTTGACTATAGTCTGAGGTATCTACAAAGTATTATAATATTATTATTAAAAATTAATAGATTGATCGACTTACTGCATGGTAAGGATGATCGATCTAAATTATTTGAGCTGTTGTCCGTAATGATTATTCAGCCTGTAGTATGCATTATTCATACTAACTCGCAAAAATCACAAAGATAAAACAAAAAACGTTATCACTGTATGACTAATATACCCTGGAATCGCCGAAATTTATTCATTGCATTGATTGGTAATTTAGATCGCGCTGGGCTACTATTGAAGGGAGGGTGGGAGAATAATCATTACGGACAACAGCTCAAATAATTTAGATCGATCATCCTTACCAGGTAAGTCGATCAATCTATTAATTATTTTTCGCTGTTGTCCTATATGAATATTCGCCCTGTAGACGTTTAAAGAAAACACGCGAATTATATCACCCTTTACTATAGAAACTAATCAGAAAATGCTGACAAGACGAAACTTTATATGTATCTTAATTTAATCTCAGTCTTGCTTGGAGAATAGTCTTTTCAGTTAGTTAGTAATTATCATCCAAGGTATTCAGATCGTATATTAATATTGTTGGGGTTATTTGTACTTAACCAAATAAAATATTTTTTAAAAATTAAGTTTTCATTCTACTTGACATTTTTCGCGCGATCTAAGCAAAACCAATTTATAATAACTCTTCCTAAATATAATCTACCTTATAGGCACTAACATCAATAATAGAAAATCACCTTATACTAATAATAACAAACTCACCTAATTACAATTATGACAAGGAGAGAAAAATATATATGTATGTATATATGATAATATACAATTTTGTTTTTAAGGGTTTATAATTGAACGCGCAGACTCCGATTGGTTATTTGTAACCGGTCTATTATAAAATTTATTAAAAACAATTAATTTTGAGTCCAACCCGCAGCCGCTCTTATAGTTTCACCATTAGGGCAGCAGAAATAGAAGCATGACGTGTACTATGCGCCAAAAATTTGGTAGTATCAGTACCACTAATTTAAAGAACCTTCTTAATCCACCTACTATTGCTGCGTTTGAGAATCCACATCGGATGCATTTTTTACATCTCGAGCGTTTTTTTATCCACATCGGACACATCTGTCTCATTACATTTACGTATACTGAATCACGTGATCAAAGATTTTTTACATCTCAGATGCATCCGATGTGGATTCTCAAACGCAGGCCCATGACACTCCCTGGGCGGGAAAAAGACACGCAGCTTTTACTGCGCTGACGTTTTCGGGATATAACCTATCACTTGTCATAAATCCGGTTAAAAACTCGCTACCATGCGCAGGCAATCCATATTTCGTACACAAATACAAACTTTTGTTTACATTTTATCGAAGTAGTTTTTGTAATACATTCACAGCTTAAAAACGGAAAATTTGTTGTTTTGATAGTGAATTTAGATCAAAAATACCCCAAATACACTTTAGTGTGTGTTTTATCCTTATTGTTACGTATTATTGCTCGTTTTATTTGAAGACATTGGAATAAATAGAGTACTAGAAGTAATCAAGCTAAAAAGGTGTCTTATAAGAAGAAAATACATTGCATTCGACTGATTTATGTTTAATATGTTTTCGTAAAGTATTTCCAACATGCTAGTTCCTTGAATGGTTGTAAATTGTAAGTGTATAAGTGATAGAAACTGATCTAGTGCTTTGTGCTTCGTTTTTTTGTGTTGGTGTCCCAGCCCAGCATTCCTAGCCAGCAGTAGTAGCAAAAACATTAACATTGTCTACATTCAACCCGTTTACATGTACATGATTTATCAGCTAAAAGCAGGAATACAACAGTTCTCTGCAAAATGTAAACAACACTACAAGGAAAATTGCTCATGTATAAATTCAACAATTAAATCCAAATATATATTATTTTTAAAGGACTTATATCAACTATTATGTTAATTTTAAATATTATAATATAAATATTTGTAACAAAATAATAGTTGTGTATTAATAAATCTGTTATTACTCCCAAAAAATATATTGTTTATTGATTATCAGGTATAAAAAATGATATGTTTCTTATTATAATTGTAAATAAAAACAACACTTTTTATCCGTCCATTTAACACTTACAAACATATGAATATTTTAAGTAGTAAGGATCCATAGCCTCTTAATTTTTTACATTAGACACAAGACCTGTGATGTCACATTAAATCGTGAATATGAGATAAAGGATTTTGGAGTTGTCTTTCAGTCTAATTTGAAGTTTATTAACCATTTCTTACACATAACTAAAATAACAATAAAAGCTTTGGGTTTTTAAATCAGAAATACAAAAAAAATTTAGAATTACCACCAAAATCAGATTATATAATGCCTTACTAAGACCCCATCTTGAGTATGTTTCACAAATATGGATGCCCTTGAAAGCCACACATATTGATCATATTGAAAAAGTACAAAAACTATTTTTACCGTACCTTTATGCCATAAAAAATACTTGTACCTTTATAAGATCTCATATAAAACTATGCTCTATAGTTTTAAGATTAAATCTCTTTTACAAAGAAGAAAGCAACAGGCTGTGATATATTTTGTACTCTATTTTAAATAATATTAAGTACAAAGATTGTGATTTGATTGACTATATAAATTTTAATGTGGCAAAGATTAATCTAAGAATCCCAAGTAACAAAAAATTATTTAGTTTAGATCCAAGTAGTATATTTCCTTTTAACAAGATAATGGCTGTTTCCAATGAGTTTTTTAGCGAGGTCCAAATAGATATCTTTAATGTTAGCCTAAGAAAGTTGAGGACTGTACTAAATTAAGTTCACTAGATATAAAGGTTTGTTTTGTTTATAAAGTTCTTGTTACTTAACTCTACATGTAACTACTATTAATTTTTTATAGTATCCAATAAATAAATTATACCTTATGACTGCTTTCAAACAATTCTGTGTGTAGTCACTCAGTTTAAAGTTAATTTTAAATTAATGAGTTTAATAAGAATGTCAAATAGTGATATGTATAGTGTCTATGAATTTGCTGTGTGTAGTAAATGGCAAATAAACATAACTTTGATATTTTTATTACAAGTGTAAAAACTACGCAAACCATATACATATAGTTCCCATTTTTAAATAAATTTATAATAAAAAGTAACGATTTTAGTCTGCCATACTTGAACTCATTCACTAAAACAAGTCACTGAGTATATATCTGTAAAAAAACTACACTAAATATGTCTCCATTATAAATTTTTATATTTAAAAACTACATAGATTTTGCGAGTAAGTACCTAAATAACGTATAGAATAAAATTTCTACAACATAGAAAAGTTTTTAGATTAGAGTAATTCTTAAGAAATAAAGCAAAACCTCTATTTTGTTACTCTAACCTTGTGTGTTTATATATTTTCCTTGACAAGCTAACGTCATATTTTGAACTAAAAGTAATTAAACTTTTCACTAAAAAGTAATATTTCACATATATAAAAAAATTTTAAAACGGTTCTGCCTTCTCACATTTGCGAAGACTGCCCTGATATCTAATCTATTTTCTTCTTCAAAGTAATTAAGTTGTTCAACCGTTTTCTATAAAGGTATCTCACATCTCGCTCATACACACAAATTTGAAAAGCAGCAGAACAAAAATTCAACTAACCAGGTATACCAAGTCCGTGTAAAGAAAACTTTTCATATCCCGAAAACGTCAAGTGTCAACTAAAATTTCTACTTTTAAAGATCAAACGTGCCGCCTCAGAGTGCCAATACTGATTGGTATATATACTGGGCTAATACTTTGAGCAGTTGCTGCACGATGAGATCGTCTCCAGGTTAGAATAATCAATCCTCTCCCAGTGGTCTCAATAGATCCACTTTGGATATGTAAAACCTCATGGTTTTTACCACACATAATTGTTTCAAAAATTGGAAAAATCAATAGTGGTTGCACTTTTTTACAACCTGAAATTTTCACTTTATCTGAGGTACGGATTTCTATTCCATCGCCTGCATCTCTTATACTTTTTAACAAAATTTTTGATAAGATCTGTACCCTATTGGCAGACGTTAGTGCTAGTAACATAACTAATTTATGAGTAATCATTCCCAGAGAAAGTTCCTCTAATGTAAATAATTCCGAAAAATAATTTAGAACCTGAACTGGATCCCATGTAGCGGCATATTTTGGTTCAGGCGGTTTCTGGTTATGTGTTCATTTAAAAAATAGTGTAAAGATCTTTTGATCTTTCTCTGGAATTGACAATATTAATGCCAATGCTGCTTGATGCGTATTTAGTACCGAAAAGATGTTCCTGTCTCTTCTAAAGAATATTCTAACATGTTTTTTATGGAGTAAACATATGGATTAAGAGGTTGCAAAGAGCAGAATATCCACTTTTTTTAAACAACTTTCATATTGTCGGATTGTTGTGTGTGATAAAGAAGCCATTAAGACAGGAATATAGCTTTTTCAGATATATCCATTTTTAAAAACGCTATCCGCACAATTTCGTGACAACCAGGGTAAAACGATTGTGTGAAGGTTGCGGATCCCTGAAAGGAGATAGAAGCAATTTTATGTTAGGTAAAAACCTTATTTCTTTTTTAATTATTAATTTTTTAAATAACGGATACCAAGACTGACTAGGCCAATCTGGTACAACTACGATCCCTGGAGCTTTATCACTTATTATGTTTTCCAATATTTTTGTAATTATTCAAAAAGGAGGAAACTCATAAAAAAAATAATTACTCCATTTCAAAGTAAATGCGATTCTGGATCAGGACGCCAGGAGAAAAATCTGTCATATGTTTTATTTATGTAAGTTGCAAAAAGATCAATTTCGGGTAGTCTAAATTTTTTAATAATTTTATTATAAACATAATCTGCCAATTCATATTTCTGTTCCAACATTTTTAATCCTAGATTCTAAATCTGCAACATTTTTGGATGATTTCACATATGATGCATAGATAAATAAATTTCTTTTTTCACACCAAATCGACATCTGTCTTGAAATTTTATTAAGTCTCCTATATCGCGTGCTTCCCATTCTATTTACGCATGCAATCGCTGTCACAATGTCGATTCTTAGCAATATACTTTTACTACGCATATTTTTTGTAAATGCTCGAAGGCTATTATAAGCACCTAATATCTCTAAATAATTTGTGATAAATTTTCTGCTGCTAGTTAAATTTATTTAACTCGAAAATAATTTTTTAAAAAACAAAAATTTACTTTTCGAAGATTAGAGACTTTATTTATGACTTTATTCTACAACAATCTAAGCTGGAATGAATTTTTATAATATAATTTTAATGATAATAATAAATGCAAAGTTAACAGTTTGCGCCGTTTACGGTTTTATATTTTAATAGACTCGACGTTTCTTCTTATATAACTTGCTCGTCCCAAAAGCACGAGTACCCTGTGCTTTACAATTCGCGCTCCAACCGGTAGTGGACGTATCTGAATAAATTTCAATCGCAAAGTTATTCATTTTTATATCTTTTTTAAAATTATTTGTTTTTTATCCACCAATATAAATATTGCCATTCTTCATGAGAAATACTCATAATCGGGCACGGTGGTGTAGCGGTCTATCGCGCTTATATTCATTTATAGGCAAGTTTATGAGTCTGAGACTGCTGGGTTTCGAATCCCAGACCAGACCATGTGGATTTTTAATTAAATTGCATGGTTCGATTTAGGATTTGATGTGTGGCGTATTAATAGAAATTCAATTTCTGTTGATATGACATGCAGATTAAAAAAATTCGCCATACATTACCGTCTCGATGATGGTGGGTGAGGTTTTCCGGGTTTTCCTCACCTGTAAGTCAAATGGCACCATCAATCATCTTTAAGTCGCCCCGGAGCGCCACGGCAAATAATAATAATAGCCGTCCCTTTCCCCGGACAAGCTCAGCTTTTGGGGTTAAAATTCACTCGTAAGGGGGTGAATTAGGGAGAGTATTATTATTATTATTATAGAGTCATAATCACCTCCACCTTTGTACAAAGCATTGACTTTAGCTCTTTCCAAACGTTTTAAATACATCCAACCATACCGTATTTCGTTGCAAGACAAATTGCCACTAAACTACCAATTAATTTTGCAGTCTTTAATTTTAACAACATTCTTTTTCCGAATTATTTTTAAGTTTTCTGTTGTTTTTGAGGGTAAATATATATTCATATCTGTACTGGTAAATTTAAAACCTAGATAAATAATTTCTTGTAAAGGAAGAAACTGACTTTTCTCAATATTTATCCTGAACCCTAAAATTTTTAACAACTTCCTAGTTGTTAAAACATCAGACCTTGTTTCTTCTTCCGTTTCGGCCATAAACAAAAAAAAATCATCAAAATATGAAATACAACTAATACCTCGTTTTCGAAGATAAACTAATACCGGTTTCATTATTTTAATGAATATATATTGTGCAATTTTGAGTCCCATTGGTAAACAATTAAATTCATACAGCTTACCATCAAATTCAAATCCTAAATATTTTCGATGTTAATTTACAATTGATAAAGAAAACATAAGCAACCTTTCAATCAATTCTAATAAGCCAGCAATATTTTGTAATTAAAATCAGGGCTTATCCTCCAGCTTAAAGTGAGGAGGAGTAAAACATGTAGTTTTTTTTTAGATTTAAAATAATTCTAAATTTACGACTAGGCTTTTTTACTAAAAAATACGATGACAAAAACTTGCCTTTTTTATGATTACATGTTTTGATAGCACCAATTTCTAATAACTCATTTATTGCGGTTACATAAAAATGTATTTCAATTTGTTCAATCTTCACTACTGGTTTATTTAATAGAAAGGGATATTTTTCAAGAGGAATGAATATTCCAACTCAATAATTTAGCATTACTAGTTAGTAGAATCCATTGTATCAAAAATTTTTGATGTGAATCTGGATATTTTTTCAGGGCCTTAGATGGTTTGACCGAATCGTTCAGATTTTTGCCAAACAAAAAATCATCGATTGGACAATTTTCCGTACTCTTTGTAATTACCGATTTGAGATGAGGTTTTACAGCATGTCTTCGATGTTTTGATATATAATTATGGACATTACACAATATTTGGCCTGAATTCGCAAGCTGAGTCAGCATTTCTGTATCTAATTCACTGGAATTTTTTATAGACCTAGTCATAACTTGAGCTAGGGCTGCAAGGCCAGAAGCTAGCTGAGATTGAATTTAAGAAAGCACAAAATCTTGACTTTTTGCATCTTTAGATAAGCAAACTTCAATTTCCGAGTTTAAAGTTGGTGGTTTTAACATGGTACAATTTCTGGATATGGGATATTTTTGAACTAACTGCTGCCGCACTTGTTTATCAATACCTTCTACTAAATAAGTTTTCCACCTTATAGCCACCTCTTCGTGTACTTCATCCCCTTCCTTCTTTGATGAAGTTGGATTTTTTCCCAAAGCTTCCATAACTCGATTATCGATATTTTCCTCTAATGACGGCATTCTTTCTGAAATTTACAAAATGCATTTGTCTCATTAAAATAAATAATATATAACTACTAGTTTCATACTAATTGTATGAATTTTTTAAATGAATGAAAACCGATTAGGCAATTGCCTAAGTTTTGGCTTTCTATAATGTAAAGTTCTCATACTAATTGCATGAATTAAACCGGTTAGGTAATTACCTAACATTTTTTGGCTTTCTATAATGTAAAGTTTTCATACTAATTGTATGAATTAAACCGGTTAGGTAATTACCTAACTTTTGGCTTCCTATAATGTAAAGTTTTCATACTAATTGTATAAATTAAACCGATTAGGTAATTAATTACCTAACATTTTTTAGATTTCTATAATGTATAGTTTTCATACTAATTGTATGAATTAAATCGGTTAGACAATTACCTAACCTTTTTGGCTTTCTATAATGTAAAGTTCTCATACTAATTGTATGAATTAAACCAGTTAGGTAATTATCTAACATTTGGCTTTAAAGTAATGTACTGCTAATAGAGACAATCGTCTACGTATCTAGCATAGATTTAAATTTACATTCCATTTCTTTCAACTGTTTTAATAAAATATCATATTTTCCATTTCTATTGCGCTTTTTATTACTAAACTTTGATGTATATCGGCTTTCATCTTCCGAAGAATCACTAGATGAACTTATTTTCTCCGTCTTTTGGGTATTTTCACACAAAAATTCTTTCACTTTATATAACTAAACTAATAAAATTAATACTTCTGTACGAGTCGGCACAAATCAATGCAATGAATAAATATCGGCGATTCCAGATTCCAGGGTATATTAGTCATACAGTGATAACGTTTTTTGTTTTATCTTTGTGATTTGTGCGAGTTACATGATACAATTCCGAGAATAGTGCCGAGCCAGCTGCTGCTGGATATATAATATAACGCTTAATCAGGACTTTTGTAATTGCTTGTTTTTATTGTTAACAAATGTAAATCACTCTTAATTAAACCTTCATTGTAGTAGCAACCAAAAATATTGTTCTTAATAAAAATAAAATAATTTTTTAAAAACGCTTTTTCGAATCCTCAAATCGTTTCTTGCGAGTTAGTATGAATAATGCATACTACAGGGTGAATAATCATATAGGACAACAGCGAAAAATAAGTTAGAAGTTTTACTAAACATTGGTGCATGTGTGCCGACCTATCACAGTTCGGGCAAATTGTGTGGCGCAAGTTCGCATATGAGAACGATTTAGTAAAAGACAGGCAATTTAAGGCCCTTTAACATTTTTTATTTCTAAAACTATAAAAATATGTTGCTAAAAATAGATACCATATTTATAAAAAAAATTGATACTGTCCAACTTGTAATTTTAGCAAATGAATAGCACATGCACATGAACACACATTATGACATACAATGGATTGGACTAAGTCTGATTCTGTTGCAATGTTACTAAATGCGAAATAAATGTGATTAAGTCCAAAATAACTTTTTAAAAACAAATTAAAGAAACATAAATTTTATTAGTTGTTGCTACATTGATATTTAAATTAAATCTAAACTTTTACATAAAAGATAAAAGAGGTCGAATGAACGTGAGGATTTTGAAGTTCCAAATTTGGGATTTCTTGACTTCTGCTCTGGATTTTGGGAACTTCCTTTCCTATGAAATAATTTAAAGATTCCAAAAATTATAAAAATTGCAAGTATTACGTAAATTAAAATCGTCCAAGCATTAATTTGATTTGGAAGGATTATGTCCGAAATTTCATTTTGTGTTTTTGAACTTCTAGTATATTTTTAATGTTTTTAACGTCATCTAAATTAGTTAAGTATAATTTAATCGGCACGCATTTAACATTTAAATCTATTATATTATTTTTAATGTTTGAGTTTGGAAGATTAATTAACTTAAAGTCTTTTTCATAATTTTGGTAATTACGAATTTGGGTACCACTTATGTTTACGTCACAGTTCGCACTAAGTTCTAAAGCAAAGGTACTCAGAGGGGGATGCTATCTTTATTGACTCCGCACTTTTGAATAGAGAGTTAAAGCAATGCCAGAAACGTATACGTAAACGTATCTAATGACAGATACGCATGCGCAATAGCTATATTTCTCACGTATCTATTTAAGTCTGACGTAAACGTACGTGTTCTTACGAACGCCTAATACGCTTTCGTATCGAGCCGAGCAAATGCTTCGAGAGCATCCGATCGCACCCGATTTAATAAAACTAATGACAGATTATAACTTTATATTGTTCTTATTTTTTAAATTTTGAGCCATAATACGAAACGAGTTTCATATATAACATACACATCACATTTATTCCTAGAAAGATAATTGATACTCGATTATTTGTTAGTCAATTATTAAAATTGAATCTCCCACATAAAACATCATTATTTTCCAAATTTTCTTTATGTAGAATTTGTAATATACAGCTTCATTTAAAGCCCTTAAATTTATAATTTATTCAATATAACTACTTATCTACTTTTCTCAAAAAGTACCTAAGGTTATAAAGTCGTAGATACGTTTACGTCAGTGCTTTTGCTTTAACTATTGTTTTCTTCAAAATTGCTCGTTTAACGTATCGTCAATTTCCACGTTTACGTCAGAGAGATACGCATACGTATCTAGCGTTGCTTTAACTCTCTAATATCTACAGTTTCTTTTGGGGTTGTGATGATCCAATGGATCTTTTTCAGTTTTTGAATTCTTAATTTGGGCATCTGGACCAACACAAGAAGTAACGTTGTTGACATAGCGGAGCATTTGAATTTCGCATGAAGTTTCTTCTGTAATTGTAACTGGACTGTTCTGGTTAAACAAGTATTAATCTGAAGTAATTTCTTCACATTTTTCGTCGAAAAAGATGTAGATGAGGTATTTGGTTTGAGAAATGATTACTTTAAAGGAATTTTTCATTGGGGTAGGTAAGGCATACATGGGATAATTATTTGGTATCCTTTTCTGTAATGTAATGCGAGCCATTTCATTATTCAGTCATGCTCTAATCCCTGTCTTATTTGGCCTTTGAGGCTTAACTTGTTCGATTATCATACAAAATTAGACCAAACATATGTGACGTATATGGCGAAGGCGCTTTCGATTACCATCCAAAACAAAAGTGATAATTTTTCTAGTTTTGGCGGTAGCATTCTAGATTTTCACCAGAGTTTTCAATGTGTATATAAATATTATATTGGTGGAAGAACACGGACCAGTCAGTCGGTTGTATACAAAAGAGTTGTGAAGATTGTATTTAAGTGTTGGACAGAAAAGATAAATTGTAATAAATAAATTAGAATTGTAAGTTAGTGCCTAAGCATGGGCGTCGTTACACAATTCTATAGGGAGGGGAAAAATTTAGATTGTTTATTTCTTGGAAAACAAAGAAAATGAAAAATAAAAGAGCAATACAAATTAACAACTCTCTAATAAATAAAATAACCCATCAAAAAATACAAAAACTAAAATAAATAAAACAAGAAACTTAAAACACATTTATAAAAAACAGCAATAGATAGGCAAAGTTCATACGGCCCCACATAGGGAATTCAATGTGTAAGAGTGAGAGGTACATACTCAGTAGGTAAGAGTGAGACAGACTAAAATTTTTTTGCGTAGAACGAAAAGCCCGAAGGGCCTTAGCGTATATCTCAGCTATCGTTGGTCCGATTTAAACGGGGAAAACGGGGTTATGTAGAGAGCGTGGTATAGATTAACGTGGAATAGAATTTTTGCGTAGAACGAAAAGCCAGAAGGGCCTTATGGCTATTGGTCAGATTTAAACGGGGAAAACGGGGTTATGTAGAGAGCGTGGTATAGATTAACGTCGAATAGAAAAATTATGCGCAGTGACAGGACAAAAGGGCCTTAGCGTATATCTTCACTGCTATTGGTCCGATTTAAACGGAGAAAAGGTTAGGTAGAGAGCGTGGTATAGATTAACGTCGAATAGAAAAATCATGCGCAAAGGCACAAGGACCTTAGCGTATATCTTAGCTATCGTTGGTCCGATTTAAACGGGAAAACGGGGGTATGTAGAGAGCGTGGTATAGATTAACATCGAATAGAATTTTTGCGCAGTGACAGGACAAAAGGACCTTAGCGTATATCTCAGCTATCGTTGGTCCGATTTAAACGAGAAAAACGGGGTTATGTAGAGAACACCGAAAAGTTTGACGTTTGACGACTGACGGTTGACGTTTGACGTTTGACGTTTGACGTTTGATGTTGACGTTTGATGTTTGACGTTTGACGTTTGACGTTTAGTTTCTGCTAGTATCGAGCGTCAAGGTTAACAACACATATCTCCGAGAGGAGGCGAATCCTACACCCGGCAATATTTTTTAAAGTAAAATAAGTATAGTATTCAGTATTGAGATGTCTAGCGAAGAGAATAGACGCAAAGAGTTTGGTATAAAAGTTCAAAAATTAAGAAGAGACATAAAATTATATGAAGATAAAAAACAAGTTTTAAGAGATTTGACAAATTTAAGTCTTTGGGAGGATATTGAGAGATATCATCTTAGACCACTTAGAAGAATCTAACCAACGCAAATATGGCCATCCTATAGGCTAATTTCATTATACTTACGGCTATATTAAACAACGTACTGTATACCAATGTACCGTTGGGCGTACAACAGATTGCGATACGTTTTAATAATCAAACGGAATGGCGAAAGATGAATTTCTCGGTGGTAAATATGAAGCTAAATACGTTTTCCATAGCAATCGATGAAGCAAAGAGATACAAATTAAAATTGATTTTTAATGATGGCACTGAAGGAGAATTCAAAGATTGGCAGACTCCACCACCACCACCACCGATCGATTTGAGTGACATGTCAGAGCCTGAATATTCTAAATTATATGTAGTTAGTTGTATAACACTATCATCTACTTTGTTTATAATATTGAAAATTATTGTAAAAATTATAAATAAAAAATTTTACTCTTAAAACAAAAATAAATGTTTGAAATTAATGAGGTGTCTTTAATTTAAAAAAAAAAACATACATTTATTAATAACAAAAAATTACAAAGGTATGCAATTAAGAAACCATTGGCGTAGACTTTCGACGTTCTTCTGGGTACATTTAAATGATCCATTGGCGTGGTACATGCAGGTTTTGGAGTCACTACTGAATTTTTCTGTTGCACACGGGGTTCCATCGAACTTGCATACATCTACTATTATAGGACGTGACACGTGACACTTTTTTAGTAAAAATTCGGCATTTTCACTTCCTCGCACGTAAATACAATCAGCATGGTTTAGTAAATATGTTTCCAGAATCGAGTTTAACTTGGAATAATCCACGTCTCCAGAGGAATAGTTGACCCCATGAATATGTTTCTCAACATATCTAGCGCTAATTATAGCAGGCGTATTTAGGTTAGAATAAGGTGTAGGCGGTGTAAACAAAGCGTGATATTGTTTACAACCAATTGCGATACTCAATTCCTTCGGATGAAAAATACCATTGATGCAGAAGCCTTGGATGTCAACGAATGCAATCCTCATGATGACAGAAACAAGACTGAACATATTATTATTAAATAATACTTTTAACTACTTCCGTAAGAGGACGATATTCCATCAAACGATCATGAATTATGATACAATATGCTTTGGTATTAGCGGGGAATCCTGTATCTGCTTCTATTTCCAATTTTACGTCAACCGTAGAAGATTTCATGGTCTCTTCCTGCTTTGAACAATCAATCACAAATATTGCGTAGCGTTTGAATGCTTCATAGTTTAGAAGAGCAGTTTTCGGTGTACCGGTTATATAGTTTGCATTAAATTCTGTGTAGTTGTAGTGAGCAATAGCATAGTCGTCTTCTTTAAAATCTAAAAGCATTCGTTGGTTTGGCCAATATTCCCCGTTTAGAGATACTCTAACGCCGTTAGGTTAACATTATTAAATTTAGTGAGGTCGCTACTTAGTTTATTCCGCCTGTCAGTTTGGGATAAACTCAGTTAGCGATAAGTTGAGCCCTAGTGCTCCGGTGAAAGTTTTCGAGACGACGCGCAGACGCGAGAATATTACAACGGCTATACGTCAAAACACAGGTGAGGGCCCCAAACCTGCGTGGAACCGTGAAGTTATTGTGATACCGCCGCGCAGCCCGAGACTTAATATCGGACAAAACTAGTGCGCAGTGAGCAAAACCGAGTACCTCGAGAGATATCGAACAGTTAGCTATACAGTGTAAGAGCCCTAGTGCTCCGGTGCAAAAATCAAAGCCGACGCGCAGACGCGAAAAAATCGTGTGTGTACCCGTCAACGCAGGTGAGGGCCCCAAACCTGCGCGAACGTGTGCGAAAACGCGATTTCGCCGCGCAGGTAGTGAAACACAACCGGAGTTAAGTCTACATACTGTGGTAGAAAAAACTGTGAGTATTGCTACTATTTGAACGTTAAAGTCAAAACAAAATAGCCACCAGACAATAACAGAATTACCACCAATAAATCGAACGAACAAACAGGCGAAGTGCTCCGCAAAAACCCGGCAACCTTACTCGGGGTTCCAAGTCGGGCGAGCGGGGCTCCGACCCCAGTTATAAGGCTGACTCCTGCATAGCAGGAATCAGCCTTTTTTTTCTACAAAAATAACTTTCTACATACTTTCCAAAATCTGACCACACACATATATAAATGGCAGAAGGAAAATCAAGCACAGAAATGGAGGATCTAGACAACTCCATTAAACTAGCTGAGGATGAGATAAAGAAAACTGGGGTGATCTCCAGGAAGAGCTCAGTGAATAGATCACCACCAGTCGCTCGCAGGCAATCGATCGCATCGGAATCACCCGAAAAATACGAGGGCTTAGAAGCACCGACCAAAAGAAAGAGAGCGACCCAAGCCAATATAGAAAGCTCAAAGAAAAGAGACCAAAAAGAGGTCGCTGCAGACCAGACCAGTAAAAGCCCAGAAGAGGAGGAGGAAGAAGAGAAAGAAGAAAAAAAAAGGAGACTGGAAGAGGACAAACGCCTGACAAAGATAATCGAAAATTTGGCAAAAGCTGAAGAGGAAAAGAAACTAAAGGAAGAAAAACGCCGGAGAGAAGAGGCACAAAATAAGGCCGCACAGGAAGAAAAACGCAGACAAGAAGAGAACGAAAATTCGAGTGGCGCGACAAGTTCGGTTCCGAGTGCGGGAGTGTTTACACCTCAGGTGAGTGACGAGCATGGCGGTCGAAACAGCGACCCCAAACAGACAAAATCACAAGCACAAAACCTTATACAGACATCTACAGACACTATAAAAGACCTGAAAAAACAAATTAGAGAAGCGGTAACACGGACAACGCCCGAAGGACGGGGTAAAATAGCCTTCGCGACAAAAGAACAAAAAACGGTCCTTTCGGCCATGGACGAAATTACTAATATCTACACAGACATACTGACTCTCCTTCTAGTACAAGAGACGGAGATAAATAAATTACAAAAAGAAAACTTCGACTTAAAACAGAACGACAGAAACAAAGGAGACAATAGCACCACAAACATAGAAGACAAATTAAAACAAGTACAAACAAAAATATTACAAGCTATAAAGGACAATCCACAACCAGGTACCAAGACATTGACACAACAGATTCACACCGCAACAATTAACACCAGCGCTACTCCCCATACCCCGACAACAATAAACGATACAGACTTCCCAGCACTCGGACAAAAGACATACGCTCAGCTGGCAAAAAGACCGACAAACATAGACAACAAGGACAAAAAACCCTGGACCACCCCTGAACCATATAAGAAATTCGACACAGTCATAAAATTAAAGGAAGGTCAACAGGGAGACACTCTGACGGAGCTAAAAAAGATAATCAAAGCAAAAGACATAGAGGGGACACAAATAAGACACACACGAACAGCAATAGTACTGACCTCGCAATCAAAAGACAAACAAGACGAGATTCTAAGACGCACCCAAACCTCCACAAAACTTGACAGTAAAGACGGGACCAGACACAATGAACCGACAATAATACTAACAGGAATACGAAAAGCACTGACGCACGACGAAATCACAGACGGACTAAAACTCGAAAACGACGACCTAGACAAACTTTTTGGGGACCGACTAAAACTATTAAACATCGTATCGACAAGACCGTGCAGGAACCCTTATAAAGAAAACGTATACTTACGAGGACCAACGGACATAATAAAACATCTACTCAAATCGGAAAAAATATACCTAGATTTTCAAACTATATATGTTAATGAAGCAACACAGCTTGCACTCTGCTTTAGATGCTGCAGATATGGGCACGTAGCCAAACATTGTAAAGAGACAACGCCCTCGTGCTACAAATGCGGTGACGGACACGACGGAAATACATGCGACAAGGACTTGGACAAATATAACTGCACAAATTGCGAAAGACTACGACTGACACCACGACGACACCAAGCAAGAGACACAAACTGCCCGATTTACATAAGAAAACTGGTCGAAGCAAGGGCGCAAACTCAATACAACTAACAAAACACAAAACAAAAACCCTCCAACAAACAAACAAACAACAAACAACACACAACTACACACACAAACACAAAACAAACAGACAAGACAAAACAACAGAAGGGTTCCTGACATAAAACGAAATTCATACAATTTAACATGGGAAGAGGTATACAAGCTGCAGACCAACTATTAAATAAAATGATACAAGAAAACATAGACATAGGACTTATACAAGAACCCTCACACACGCTTAACGGACAACATGACTACGACATAATAAACAAAGACAGTAAAGCCCCTATACTAATACACAAAAAATGGACGAACAAAACTATCACTCACACAGAAATGACAGACAACAACACGACGACAATTACAATTGAAACAACCACAACAAAAACAAAAATTATAAACATTTACGACGAACCTGGAGGTGACATTAACGCAAGACTAAACAAACACAAACACAAAATCGAAAATACCACATCACGGCTCATACTAGCGGGAGACATGAACGCCAAAAACGCCAGCTGGGGAGGCACATTAACAGACACACGCGGAGAAGACATTATGACTTGGGCAGTACAACACGACATGACAATAAATAATACACACGACAGCCCTCCGACATTCAACTCCAACAGAGGCAAAAGTTGGGTAGACCTTACCATTACAAGACATACAAACATACTTGACTGGGACGTATCAGACGAAGACACCTTAAGCGACCACCAATACGTTACATACAACACAGACAAAGTAAAACACCACACTACGAGAACAAAAAAAACTAAATTCAACATAAACAAGATAAATAAAAACATACTACAAAGAGAAATAGAAAACACGGACTGGACTAACCACGAAGACGACACTCACGAAACAGCCAAACAAACACAAGAAAAAATACAACAAGCCTTAAAGAACAGCACCATCAACAACACGACAACAAAGACCAAAAAAACACAAAGATGGTGGACAACGGAACTTGACAAACTAAGAAAGGACACAAACAAGGCACGTAAAAGATACCAGACAGAACAAAATGCATTTATAAGACAGACCAAATACGACGATTATATAAGACAAAGACAATACTACAAAACAAAAATCAAAGACCACAAAAGACAATCACTACGACAAATACTAACAGACAACGACCCTAATGACCCATGGGGAGTAGCCTACAAAATAATAGGCAGCAAGAAAAAACAACCAAACAGCCTCACTACAATAAAAACAGAAAATGGAACGTGGACAAAGGACAAACACGATACAATCAAATATCTACATGCTAAATATTTCCCAACAGACGAAATCGCACAGGACACACTAGAACAACAAACACTCCGACAAAATACATACAACTTCGACAACCACGACATTCAACCGGAAATAACAATGACAGAAATCACAAATACACTAAAAGACATGAAACCTAACAAAGCAACAGCACAAGACGGTATAAACAAGGAAACCTTACAACTCATTAACGATACACACCCACAACTACTTTACAACCTCTACAACAACTGCTGGACAAACATGACATTCCCTAAAACATGGAAAGACGCAAACATGATATGGCTAAGTAAAAAAGACGGGGGACAAAGACCGATTTGTTTACTACCGACAATGGGCAAAATCCTGGACAAAATACTAGCACGAAGACTAACACACTACCTAGAAACTACCAACGGACTTAATGACAGGCAATTCGGATTTAGAGAAGGACGGACAACTACAGACGCAATTATCAACGTTACGAACAAGATCAAGGACAACATCAAAAACAAAAGACATACACTGACAATTACATTAGACCTAAAAAACGCATTTAATACAGCATGGACACCAAAAATTGCAGAGATACTACAAAGACGCAACGTACCATACAAACTAGCAATGACATGTATTAACTTCTTAACAGACAGACGAATTACGACAGAAGACATAACAGACGAGACAGCAAGAGGATGTCCCCAGGGGTCTAGCCTTGGGCCCATACTCTGGCTGCTCGTCATGGAAGACTGGTTCGACATGACAGAAACACTCATGACTGACATTGACCTATACCAAGCTTACGCTGACGACCAAATAATACTACTTGGAGGAACATCACTTAGACAATTAGAGAACAAATGGACACAGACATGGAACAAATGCGTAAGCTGGGCATCACAAAACAAACTGACATACAACACAACCAAAACAGAACTAATGTTCATACCTCACAACAACAACACGAGACCACCACGAATCAAAGACGGGACACGTAATATGGACATAAAGGAACACGTTACATACCTTGGACTCACGATAGATAACAAACTGACATTTATAGAACACGTAAAAAGAACAAGACAAAAGACAACCGATATTGCCAACAAACTATACGCCATCACAGGACGCAACTGGGGACGCAGACCTGACATACTCCGATACATGTACGAGCATGGGATAAAACCCATGGTCCTATATGGATCGGAGGTATGGGGACACAGACATAAAGACACCAGGATAACAAGACACTTACATGCGACGGAAAGACCATTCCTGCTAAGAATTACCAAAGCCTACAAGACAACACCAAACCTGACACTACCGATTCTAGCAGGAGTTACACCACTGGCAGCAGACGCAGGAGCCAGCCACTTCACATACAACACAATGCATGACGAAATCAATAACAACAGAACAAAGACAACAGACAAAGCCCATCCGGCCTACAGACACCTACAAATTGGAAACAACGAACATACGACAGACATTACAATATACACGGACGCCAGCATAAAAGGGGACTCCAAGACAATAGCCATATCAATACAAAACGAACATACACACACCGACATCAAGACAAAAGTTGACACAGACAAAGATATAAACACATTAGAACTACTAGGGATCCTAAAAGCAATGCAACACATAACAGACAACATCGACACATACAGGTCAAAAACCATACAAATACTTACAGACTCAACAAACACGATTGACACACTAAAAAAGACAAACACATCACAAAAAATAGCGATAAAAATACAAAAACTAAACCAACAGGCTACAATCCACAACACAAAAATCACATTCGCTCACGCAAACAGGAATACAACAGGCATCAAAAGAGCCCACAGGCTAGCAGACGAGGCACACAACCACCCGACCGACAACACACAATACACCGACAAAACATTTATAAGACGAAAGAGACACGACAAAATAATGAGCATATGGCAAGACACATGGGACAACGGACAAACAGGACGAACAACTTACAAATACATAAAAACGGCACGACACAAACACCTAAACTTAAATAGGAAAGCCATCCAAATACTAACAGGCCACGGAAATATGAAAGCCTATCTCCACAGATTTAACCTACAAGATACAGACGGTACCTGCGACATCGACGACACGACAGAAGACACAGACCACATTATTTACACTTGTACTAGCGACCAAAGACAAGCAGCCAGATCCACACTCAGACAGAGACTTGACACAAAAAGACTTGACTACCTACCACAAGACATAGACCTGACAGACAAAGATCTGGCTTGCTGGATTAACGAATGGGCGGACGAACTACTTGACGACGACGACCCGGGGGAATAAACAACAAAGGGACGCTGTTTCGAACGACAGGCTCATCACTGACCAATGATCCTGCGCGATCTCTAAAAACGGATACCATGTAGGTATAACCAAATTAATCTTTCGCTTTGTACTCTTACTTAACTGTATTTCTTCTAACTAACTCTAAAGCTATACTATAACTATATTTTTATTTTTTCTCTCTTTCTTTTGCTTACTAATTACTATGTATATAACACACAATCTAACTTAAGGAGTTGTTTTTCCTATTAGATTATTTCATTTTAGTTTACGTTATTATAACATTAATAATTTGGTTTTAAGGGATTATCCAATTTTTATTTTTTTACTATACTCTAAATACTAATTATATTATTTTGTTTTGGGAGATTCTATATTTAAATTCGAATGTACACACTAACAAATGTAACTATGCCTATAATGATGCTTGTAACTAATTAAAAATAAAGAAAAAAGGAATTCGGCCCCCGCTAATTTTTAGGAGTGCGGAGTTGGGAAGGGTTCTCCTGGTCGCGGTTTCACTAGATAGCGGGTACAAATAGCCCGATGCCTAACGGTACGAGGGCGGGCTCCTGGAGCCCACCACTTTCTTCTTCTGTCAGTTTGGGAGCAAACTATTATATATCGTGGACGTTCTACGGCAGCACTAGTCTTTACGGCCCAAATTTCTCGTTTAGAATCTTTAGTTATATTTAATTCCCAGTTTCTAAACGGAATCAATATAGGGCGATCATTTTTGATGGGTTCCATAAGTTTAATTTTAATTTCGTCATTAGAGAAGATATGTTTAATTTTTACTTCCATACTTTCAATTATCAATTTAACGGTTGTAGAGGTCATACCACTACCTCCGGTTATAGGCTGCTCTGTCACAATGACACAATCATTATCGTTACGTGATCGAACTAAACGAAATGTTTGTCTACCATAGGTAATCATAGTATAATCATTGAAAACGTTGAAAATGTGTTTAAGAGGCATAAGCAAATTGAAATGTTTTGAACCATTCATAAGCGGGTTATCGGGATAATTCCATCCCGCAATACTCATTAAACGACTGTATTCCGGTCCATAGCATGTTAAGGCTCGTACGGTGCTTACGATTCCAGGATCTCTAACGACTTCTATTTCTCTAGAGCATTCGCTGTAGGAACAGCTATCGAAAAGAAACGCTCCAAAATTGGGTGCTAATTCACATTTTCAAACACCAGTAATTTCCAATTTTCCCTTAATTTCCAATAGTGTCAGGCATTGCGAAAAATGCATCAGATTGATTTATGATAAATTCAATGACGTCGCTGTTGTTGAACGATTTAACGTATGGACTATAGGATCGATATTCTTCTTTTCTAATGGTATCATCAAATCGTGGTTTTTTATAAAGGTTGAATTTTGGATCGATACCACCTTCATCGAATCGAAAACGTTTCATCGCCGGTTCATCACCATCATCATCATGCTGGCGTTTTCCCATTTCGTTTAGGTTTTAATCCAATCGATTTAAGAAATAATATGTTTTGTGTAGATATACGTTCAACGACTTGTCGCTGAGGAGCTCTGGTTGGTACTGACAACGTCACGTATGCAGAAGTGTTTATAACTAAACCCATTTAACGTTCTTGTAACTCCAAATGAAGAGTACTTAGTTCACCGCGAAAGTTTACGGGTCTCTGCTGCTGATCAAGCGCCACAACAGTTATGTTTGTTATTTCTCTACTACTGCTTACAGGTAAGTATATCAGATTATGTGGACGTTCTATAATCTGATATCTAGGATTTTCGATTATCGGGAACTCGTATATTGAATGCGTAGGTCTATCTCCGTAGAAGGCTCCTTCAGTATTGTTACAATCAAAGTGTATGCTAGATACTTTTATAATGTTTACAGGTAGATCCGATGCATACTTTCGGTCTGGAGCAAGAATTGTCTTGGAAAATCCTAAAATATTACCAAGACTATCATCCTGTACAAATGAAATAGCGTGATTTCGGCAGTATATTTCGCATTTGAGAGTATTGTTATTCGGCTGCAATGAAAACTCGTCAATGCTGTTGGTTCGCACCTCCAGTTCCTTCTTTATATATTTTTCGATATCTGTAATTTCATAGCACCCCGTAGGAATTGCGATGGTTTTTAATTTTTTTCGATTATTATTTTCATAATAGTAAAACTTTTCACCATCAATATTGGGTATTGAATTGGACGAACAGAACCCCAACAATCCTAGAAAATATGAATTTTCAGGATTTAATATGATAGGGGTCTGCGGAACGAATGAGAACTCGTTAGTGGATTCGTTAAAGTTAACAACATGACTGATGTAGAATGAGTGATGTAAGGATTTTTATGTATACACATATATAATTTTTATTCATTTA
>OV651824.1:0-44435 GCA_927349885.1 Psylliodes chrysocephalus | reverse complement strand
AATAGATATACGTTAAAAGCTTTTTCGTCTAGAAGGTGATACCAACAAAATATATATCTTTTTCTACTCTTTAGTGACAAACAATACGTAAGTGATTTGAATTCATGTTATTTTTTACACACAGTAATTTCGCTCAATTATATCAAATTAATTTTATCATTTATTTATTAAAAAATATATATATTCGAATTGGAAGGTATACACTGAGATGTGAATTATATGTTTTTGTTTAATGAATACTTCTTCGAGTCAACAATAATTATTAATTCCAGCATGTTAATATCTCTTCAATCCGTTAAAGTAATGTAAATATTTTTTTTGCTTTCGCGCATGGCTTTGATCTGTCGCACCCTTTGAGGCGCGTTGCAAGAGAAAATTTTCTAAAAAGTTAGCCAATGTCTATAAATAAGAGAAAAACGATTGTAACAAGCTGATTGTGCATTGTGGTACAATAAAAGACTCGTTTCCACTGCTTTAAAATTTGGAAAAATTTGTAAAAAATCTCCTAAAATCTTTTATTTATTTCTAAAGCCACCCGATATGGCATGGACCATAAATTCAGAGCAAAATAAGATTTGGAAATTTATTTGCAAGTAAAAGTATTTTAAATGTGGACATTTTATTGAATTCGAATTTGATTATGTTGCTGCCAGTCTGGATGGAATTAAAAAAAAAACAAACTCTATGATAGAGTTAAAATGTCCATATACAGCTGAAGGGCTGACTGTAGCAGAAGAAATATGCAGTAGAGAAATAACTTTTTGGAAAAAGAACAATTCCATTAAGGACAACCACTATTGGTATTTTCAAATTCAGGGCTAGCTGCACATAACACAAATGGATTTTTGCATTTTGTGCTTTTGGACTTCTGGAGGAATAAAAGTGGAGAAAATATCTCATATTGACAGCTTTTTGAGAAGAAAAGATACAATATAAAATTAAAATTTTTTTATATGCAATATGTCCTTGCCGGAACTTGTTGACAGCGAAGCAATAGAGACATGGAAGTACGGGACAGAATATTAAATAATTCGTGAGAAATTTTGTTTAATGTTTATTAACATAACGCAAGGAAATCTTATATTATTTTGAATATTTTTATTAATTTAAGACTTAAATTTTATTTATTTCTAAAACATGGTAGTAGGCGATCCATTTAAGATATGATTAATGTCTTATTATTATAATACACTATTTTAAATTTAAGATTTTACCAGTGGCAGTGGTAATTGATGATATATAATTATTATTATATCAAATGTTTTAAAAGGCTACACCAACTAGTGGACCACGATTTTAAGTCCCCAAATAATAGTTTCAAGATTTTGATTCGGATTAGAAGTTTTACTATACAGGGTTTTGTGTCAAAGCCAAGTCATGTAGGTATTGTTATTGTAATACGTAGATGAGTAACTATTATCAATAGAAATTTAAGATTCAATCATAAATCTTTGTAACGACGTTATTTATAACTTTATTAACTTCATAACGGTCAAAAATGTTAGTTAACTTATTTAATTTTAAATATAAATTGATTTTCATTTAGAAATTTTCGAAAAGTTCACTATATTGTTTAGTTGTTGCAACTTTACTGTGTTTAAGTAGCGTTCAGAATAAAATATGAATTTATGGAGCTTAACTGAAAAACAGAAACTAATGCTTTCATTCCAAAAAAAGTTTTTTGGCCAATAAAAAAAAATTTCGAATTGTGATATCTGCAAGTCCTTATTTAAAACCTTTAAATTTAATATTATCATTATACAAGAGTTATTTTTTCAAATTGATACAAATATCGAACATAAGTTTGTCGACATAAACATTTCCATAATACAAATAAATATATCTCTGTTAAAGAATACTCATAATTTTATTTAATATATTCATTTAAACATGTTTTTGTTTTTTGTCTAGATGATATTGAATACTAACTTTTTCTATATAACTATATAACTTCTTATCGAGACATTGTGAGATAAAAAACAGACAATTAATTAAAAGCGTACTCACAATTTTTCAGGTATAGAAGTTTCAATGCTATATTGTTTCACAAATTATAAAAATACTAAAGAATATTAAAAAAAAAAAAATAAAAAGCCAATTAAACAATGTGTTAATATCTACAGAAGAACATCGTATTTCTTTTTTGGAAACAAAAAGTAGTCGAAAATTGTGAAAATAACAACATATTTTTATTTCACAAAAATAATAAGTCAGTTTTTGTTTTTTATGTAAAAATCATATCATTTTCAAGGCAATAAAACAGAAGAAAAGTCACCGAATACCGATTTCAAAAAGGTCTATTACTTTTTATAGGAAATGGAAAGAGAAAGAACGCTTTTTAAACGAGTTAAAATTCTTTACTAATTTCGATAACTATAAACGGATTAAGGTATTTTGTACCGTGTTAAAAAATTTAAGAAAAATTTTGAAGAATATTTCTTTTTTTTTTAATTAGTAAACTTTGACAAACATATACAATATTCTAAAAGATAAATCACATTTATGTGTTTATACAAAAATTTTATTTATTTTTCTAAAATAATATGGATTGTCCTCTAAAATATATATAGTGGCTCGCAAAAAATCTTCGTTTTATGTTACTTTTTTCAGAAAATGTTATTCCTGATAAAACTTGGTGTTTAATTAAACCTAAAACTTTATTTATTCAAAAAATTCTGTACCATAAATATAAATTTGGCTGCAGAGTGAACCAGGTACTCTTCTAGGAATTGAACCCAAATTTTTACATATAAGATTAATTTAAGAAGATGTATATAACTCCACATAGTAGTTTTTTAGTTAATACAAATAATATAGATTATTATATCCTTTTTAACCTACTTCAAAAAGGAGGAGGTTCTCAATTCGTCTGTATATATTTTTTTTAAGTATGTTCAGCGATAATTCTTTAACACAATGTCCGATTTAAATGATTCTTTTTTGCTGGAAAGGGGGGTACTTCCGGGATGGTCCCTTGAAAATTTGGTCAAAATCTAATAATTGGGTCAATGGGAAAATCCTCAAACTTTTCATTTTTTATGTATGTTTAGCGATAATTCTTTACCACCTTGTCCGATTTCTATAATGCTTTTCGTTAGTAAGGGGGTACCTCAGGGGTGGTCCCATATAAATTTGGTTCAGATGTGGTGATGGCATCGGCACGATTTTAAAGTCGGTTTTTTAAAATTACTTTTAATACATCTTACGTAAATTAAAAGTTTAATAATTTGGTGCTTTCTTGATGCGTCGTTTTATGATTTCACTTTGCATATGTTTAAGTACAGATAATTATTATTACTGGCAGTTTATTTTAAATCATTAAAATAATATTTTGTTGATCCAAAAAAGGCAAACAAAAAAGCCATATCACATTCAGTGTAATAATAAAAGTTAGATATATAAATATAGTATATATATAACAGACTAAACTTTCACTTTCAATCTCACCTTTTGTCGTAAAAGACTTTTAAATTTTTACCAGTGACGTCCGTACCGGGTTTGAACTGAATATTTTTGAACAAAAATATGGTGCGCCACTGCTTTTTCTAAAAACCAAATTATCTTTAAAATCCTTATTTATTTAGGAGCAAATTTGGTTTATGACTACTTTCACCCTTTTCGGGTAAGAAAATAAAAACCAGTATATTGAAACTGCTTTTGATATTTTGTTGAAATTTGGTAGGAACCCACCATGAGTGGAAACACTTTTTTTGGGCAAAATTTCATAAAAATATCTAGAGTGATAAGAAACTTATGATAAAATAGTTTTTTTTTCTTAAAACTTTAACACCCAAAGGATTCACACCTCTAAGTATCGGCACTCAATTAATAAATACCCTGTATTAATTGATATTACCTTATTCGAACCAATCGTCTATTTTTTCGTTATTTGTATTTATATTTCACAACTCTATACTCTTAAATGTAATTTAATCTAACTAAACCTATTCACTAAATTAAAATATAAAAATAATGTAAAACCCTCTAAAAATCGAACTGCGTTATAACAATATCTCGCAATGCACCGAGAAAAACAAATACGATTCTGGTTCCCCTAATTTAGGTAACTCTGACTCACTCGGCAGCCGTGTTAGGTGTTTTCGGTTCTTTTTTCTTAATTTCGCGCGTTAGAATTTGGAATACGTATCCCTCGTATCTACAGGCAATTGTTAAAATTATGAATGAATGCGGATTTTGTTTAGTCTCGGAAGTAATTTTGTAGTACTTAGGCTCCACCCTAAAGTTGTAATTTTTATACCTACTAAACTACCGTTGCCCCGCAGTTCATTCAGTTTGTAATGTAAATTTTCCTCTTAACGCTCGAATAATCACT
The DNA here is from genome assembly GCA_927349885.1 of Psylliodes chrysocephalus. Taxonomy (NCBI): domain Eukaryota; kingdom Metazoa; phylum Arthropoda; class Insecta; order Coleoptera; family Chrysomelidae; genus Psylliodes; species Psylliodes chrysocephalus. The sequence goes on along the minus strand of OV651824.1, from coordinate 40,102 downwards.
AATTCACCTTTACTAAATGTCACTCGATTTTTAATTTTCTTTTTTCTCTTATTTATTGATTTTTCTGCATTTTTCTTGATCCTCTCATAAGTTTCCTTAACAATATTTTCATAAGATTCATTAATTTCTGATATCCATGGTCGTTCTGGTAGAATGTTTTTCAAAATTGTGATTGGTGATCTCTTCGTTACTTCATGTGGTATATTGTTCATACAGAATTCTACTTTAGGTAAATTTTCTTCCCATAATTCATGTTGTTCATGTACTAGTATTCTTAAACACTTGACTATTTCACGAATGTACCTTTCTGTTAGATTTGCACATGGATGTCGTATACTTATAAAGTTTGCCTTGATGTTCGACTTTGCTAGCCAGGCTTTTAGATTTTTGTTATTAAAATAGGTTGCGTTGTCCATCACACACGTTTCTGGAGTTCCTATTTCTATGAAATATTTGGTTAGACATTTTTTTACCATCTTTTTATTTGTTTTAGGACAAGGATACATTTTCACATATTTTGAGAATACATCTGTGATAACAAATATGTGTTGATTATTCTGTTTGCTTGGCACTAAATTTGATATAAAATCCACTGATATCATTTGTAATGGTCTTTCTGTGATTAAAGCCTTTGGTAGACTCTCATTGTGATAATTTCTATCTTTTCCCAACTGACATAGTGTAATGTATTGCGTCTCAGGTAATTTAAATATACCGCCTAAAGTAGTAAACGGAACAACCCGACACGAGCCGATCTTCGATGCGCACTCTACACAGGGTGGCAGTTATGAAGGTAAATCGAGCGTGTGTAGACACGAGGCCGTTTGATGGCAACCATTTTGTGAATAGTAAATGTTAAATGTTTAAAAGAAACCCAGTGACAATAAAAGTTGTATACCAGTTTAAATCGTGATTATTTATGCCAAACCTAAATACATAACAGAAATGGCGACGTAAGGAAAACGAGGAAGCGGAGCTAAAGCGCCGGTTGTACGCATAAAAAAAATTAAGCGGACTATAAAAAAACTAGAACAAAATGGATCGGATAGGCATAATAGGTACTGTGAAAGAGTACAATCCAGATCACGAAGATTGGACAGTATATTGTGAGAAATTGGAACAATATTATGAAGCAAACGGTATCGTCGAGAATAAAAAAAAGGTAGCTATACTTCTAAGTATGATTGGTACATCAACGTACAAGTTATTAAGAGACTTGACATTCCCATTATTACCCAAAGATAAGACATACGAAGCTATGAAAAAACTTTTATGTGACCAATTTAACCCTCATGTTGCAGTATACCGCGAAAGAATAAAATATTTTGAAGCCAGACAAAGTGACAGTGAATCCTGTAAAGAATGGTACGCTAGACTTCGATCTTTAGCCGTGAATTGCAAATTTGAAACACATTTAGAATTTGCCTTGAAAAATAAATTCATTTGTAGTCTAAAAAAAGGTGCAGTGCTAGATCGCCTGTGTGAAGAAACCGAGGAAGAAACTCTAGAAAAAATGTTAGAGTTGGCGACAAAGAGAGAAAATATAAAGGTCAGTTCAAATTCAAACGCAGGCGCCACAGAAGTAAATTGGATGAAGAGTACGAAACGCGGAGCAGTTCCGAGTAGTTCCGGACAGAAGTATGTCAATAACTCGGGGAGCAGAACAAACTTTCCGTGGAATGACAGGAGAGACAGCGCACTCTGGCATCAAAAGTCAAGAACTTCACACATCAACAAAGAACATGGCGAACGTTCATCAAACAAGTGTTTTGTGTGCGGGAAAAGCAATCATAGTGCGAAATCGTGTAGGTATAGAAGCTACAAATGTAGAAATTGTCAGAAAGTGGGACACCTAGAAAAAGTTTGTAATGTAAGAAATCAAAATGTGTTGTTTTCAGAAAATGTAAGTAATGAAACTTATAACATGTTCAATTTAGTTGTTAATAATGAATCAAATTCAAATTATTTCATGTTAGAGATAAAGATTAACGGAATAATTCATGCACTACATGTAGATACAGGGGCATCAATTACCGTTATTAATGTACAGTTTTATGAGAAATATTTTAAAGACTATCAATTGTATACCGATAATATTATATTAAGATCTTTTAGTGGCAACTATATAAGACCAGTAGGATATATTGTAGCGAAAGTACAGGTTAAACAAATCGAAAAAAATATAAAATTCTATGTGATTGATCAACTTGACTCACCAAATTTGTTGGGTAGAGATTTTTTAAATATTTTTAAAATAAAGTTAGACATGGTAGACGTTCAACTTTTACAAAGCGTAGAAAATCAAATTATAGACAAATTTCCTTTAGTTTTTAGTGATAAAGTAGGAAAATTTAATCATTTTAAAATTTCTTTTGATATGATAGATAATGCAAAACCCATCTTCCACAAGCCCAGACCTGTGCCTCTCGCCTATACCAAACAAGTGGAACAACAATTAGAAGACATGGTAAAAAACGACATTTTAGAGAAAATAGAAACTTCTGAGTGGGGTACACCAGTAGTTCCCGTCTTAAAAGCCGACAATACAGTGCGAATCTGTGGAGATTATAAAGTCACATTAAACAAAATCCTTAAAGACATAAAATATCCCATGCCCAGGATAGAGGAAATATTTTCAAAATTAAACGGAGGTAAGTTATTTACAAAACTCGATCTTAATAAAGCCTATTTACAATTGCGTTTAGATGAAAAGTCACAAAATATAGCTAGTTTGTCAACCCATAAAGGGATTTTTAAAATGAAATCATTACCATTTGGAACAAAAGTATCTAGTGCTATTTTCCAACAGGTTATCGATAATTTATTACAGGGACTGGAAGGAGTAGCTGTATATGTTGATGACATTGTCGTCACTGGTAAGTCGCAAAGGGAGCATGAAAAAAATTTAACAAGGGTATTAAAGAAGTTGCAGGATGCTGGATTAACGTTATCCAAGGAAAAGTGCAAGTTTTTCAAACAAGAGATTGAATACTTGGGACACAAAATAAATGAAGAAGGTTTAAAGAAGACTGATTCTAAAATACAAGCTATTATATCAGTGCCAAGACCAACCACAACATCAGAAGTAAGAAGTTTTGTGGGATTAGTTAATTATTATATTAAATTTGTACCACAGTTAGCAGCAAAAATGAGTCCTCTATATGACTTATTGAAAGGAGGAAAGGAAGAAATAGAGTGGAATGACACATGCGAGAAAGCATTCAGAGAAAGTAAAGTAGCTATGGCAGAAGATATAACCTTAGCGCATTTTGACCCAGAAAAAGAAGTGATAGTGGCAAGTGACGCATCAGGTAAAGGAATATCCAGCGTGTTATTTCATAGAGAAAGAGATGGTTCAGAGAGACCAATAGTGTGTGCATCAAGGACATATATGCCACATGAGAAGAAATACTCAGTCATATGCCAAGAGGCATTGGCGATAGTATTTGGCCTAAAAAAATTTGAACAGTATATCAGAGGAAGAAAAATAATTATAAAAACGGACCATAAATAAACCTCTAGTATCATTATTTGGGGAAACAAAAGGAATTCCCGAAATAAGCAAAGATAGATTGCAACGATGGGCTGTGTATATAGCATCATTTGATTACAAGATAGAACACGTAAAAGGACAACAGAACATCGTACCAGATTGTTTGTCGAGATTGCCAATGGAAATGGAGGTAATTTCAGATGAAACAAATTGTATAGGTTATCTCAATTTTGCAGACACCGTAGAAGAGTGGCCAATAGATAACAATAAAGTAAAAAAAGCAACAGATGAAGATGAAGAGCTGAAATTAGTGAAACAACATATCATTGAAGGATGGAGGAGACAAATGGAAGGACTTAAACCTTACCATGCAAGAAAAGATGAGTTATTTATAGAAAATGAATGTATAATGTGGGGACAAAGAGTAGTTATACCCACTAGGTTGAGGAAACAAATGTTAGAAGAGCTTCATGCAGGTCACCTAGGTATAGTCAAAACTAAGAGCCTAGCAAGATCCTATTTATGGTGGCCAGGATTAGATAACGACATCGAGAGAAAAATAAAAAGTTGTGTGGCATGTCAAATAAATCATGGTAATCCGAAAAGCGAATTATCACAATGGCCAGCAACACATTATCCATGGAAACGAATCCATATGGATTACATGGGACCTTTTAAAGGGATGAATTTTCTTATTGTAGTAGACTCTTATTCGAAGTGGATAGAAGTGTTTCAAGTGAGAAACATAACAAGTAGAGAAACAGAAGATAAATTAAGAGACATTTTTGCGAGATTTGGACTCCCAGAAACGATAGTGTCGGACAACGCATCAAATTTTGTTTCAAAAGAACTTAAAACCTTTTTTCAAAAAAATGGCATAAATCATTTAACTTCACCTCCATATCATCCAGCTAGCAACGGTGCAGCTGAGAATGCAGTAAAAACTTTTAAAAATAAGTTGAAGTGTGCTTTAAATGACTCAAATCATAACAATGTGTCAATTCATACGCTAATATCGAGATTTCTTATTTCTTATAGGAATGCAGAACATGCAACAACAAAGAAATCACCAGCAGAGTTGATGTTGGGTAGGAAATTGAGAACAAGAATTAGCCTGGTTCAACAAAATCACCAAGAAGGTAGAGATGTGATAACAAACGAGATGAAAGAAAACAGTAAGAAAAGAAGTAGACCAATAGCACCATCAAGACATAGAAGACATTTTTGGAAAGGACAAAGTGTATGGATAAAGGATTATAGAATGCAAGGAAAAGAATCATGGAAAGAAGCAGAAATAATAAAAAAACAAGGTAGGAGTATTTACCTTTGCAGATTATTAAACGGGCAATGTTGGAGACGACATAAAAATCAGATAAGGGATAGAATTCAGGAGAGAGAGAGGCACGGTGAAGAAAATGTGGAAGGGGGAAGAGAGTATAGGAGACAAACACCTGAAACAGGTATGCATTTTCATAATACTAGACATAATAATTATAGAGGTAATGTGATAGGGTACCATAGTAATAATCATAGTACATTATCACAGGGAAGTGAGCCAGAAACTCAACAAATTGAGGATTCAGGTAGATCAAGGGTAATAGTTTCACAGGAAACTATGGAAAATTTAAATTTCCAGGTTAATGAAAAACCATCACAGAACGCAAACGGTTCGGTAATGGAACCATCACAGAGCGCAAATGAGTCTGTAATGGATCCATCACAGAACACAAGTGATTCCGTAATAGTGACACAAAGTCACAGCTGTAGTAATAATATTATGTCAGACAAGGTAGAAGCCATTGATAAGGAAGTTTCTGAATCAGCTCAAGCTAATCGTAATAGTGTTAATGATAATGATCATTTCTACGAGGCATCAGAAACATTCTCATCAAGGATATCTCCTAAAATGAGAAGGACGGAACGTGTCAGAACAGTACCGAGAAAGTTAGGCGATTATGTAACTGATTTTAAGTAAGAAGGGGATGTAATGTATTGCGTCTCAGGTAATTTAAATATACCGCCTAAAGTAGTAAACGGAACAACCCGACACGAGCCGATCTTCGATGCGCACTCTACACAGGGTGGCAGTTATGAAGGTAAATCGAGCGTGTGTAGACACGAGGCCATTTGATGGCAACCATTTTGTGAATAGTAAATGTTAAATGTTTAAAAGAAACCCAGTGACAATAAAAGTTGTATACCAGTTTAAATCGTGATTATTTATGCCAAACCTAAATACATAACACATAGTCTACATTTAGATATAATATCTTTCATTATTGATAGATCTTTTCTTCCTATGTAGTTTTCCCTAAAAATATCAAATAGTTTTCGAACTCCTATGTGGTTATATATGGCATGTAATTTTAATGTAATTTCTCTTATTAGCTCTTCAGAAATGACATAGAGTTCTTTACCATTATTTAGTTTGTAGATTATACCTTCCTTAGTCATTGTCCTTACTTTTTCTTTAGGTGTTAATTTTGTTTGATCTGACTTTATCTTTTCCAAGGAAAAAGTGCCAATGTCTGCTTTCATGATATTTACTCCTATGAACTTATTTCTCTTTTCTTTAGATTCTTCCCCGTCCATGCGTGTGATTGCATCTGCTATATTATTTTTTATTCCAGGGACGTATTTTATTTCAAAAGCATATTCCTGTAGGAGTAGTGCCCATCTATGAATCCTTTGATTACCATATTTATTCTTGAGTATTGTTCTCAAAGCCTGATTGTCAGTCTCTATTAAGAATGAATTCCCTAATAAGAAAAATCTAAGTTTGTTGATGCAGAAAATAATACTTGCTAGCTCCAGTTCACTGACGCTATAGTTTTTCTCAGCTTTTTTCGTTATACGAGACACAAATGATATAGGTACTTCACCTATTTCTTGATTTTGTAACAGTACGCCAGCGAATCTTTGTTGGGAAGCATCTGTCCGTAATATAAAAGTTTTCGAGTAGTCTGGATGATAGATTTTCACGTTTTCTGTAAACTCTTCCTTGATTTGTTGGAATGCTTTTTCTCTTTCTTTAGTCCATTGCCATTTGACATTTTTCCTTAGCAATTCTATTAAAGGAATTTCTTTTTCTGTCAAATCAGGTACCATGCGTTTAAAATAGTGTAAAATTCCTAGGAAACCTCTAAGTGTTTTTAGATTTGTTGGTCGCTTATACTCCTTAATAACTTTGATTCTATTGGAATCCATACTCACACCTTCTGCATCTATTTTGTAACCAAGATAGATCACTTCGTCTTTAAAAAATTCGCATTTATTAATATTTAGTTTTAAGCCTGCTTCATCGAGTGCATGTAAAATAGTTTCTATGTGTTTCCAATGATCTTCTTCGTTTTCAGAAAATATTAGTATATCGTCAATGTAATGTAATGTATATTTTTCGAACTTATTTAGAACTTTATGTAGAGCCTTTAGTAAAGCTGAAGTCGCAAATTGAGTTCCAAAAGGTACCACTCTGAATCTGTACACAACTCCATCTATCATAAAACCTGTATAATCCCTGCTATCTTCGTCTAGAGGTATCAACCAAAAACTGTGCCTTAAATCCAGTTTCGTGAAAATTTTTGCGTGTGATATTCTTCCTAAAATAGCATCTATAGTCAGAGGAGCTTCATACTCAGGTATACATCTCTTATTTAATTCCCTTGCATCTAGGCAAATCCTAATGTCTCCATCTTTCTTTTTTACAATCACAATGGGGTTTATATATGGAGTAGTACTGTATTCTATAATCTTATCTTCTATTAATTTTCTTGTAGCTTCTTGCATTTCATCTTTATATTTGTATGGGATTGGATAGCTTTTTCCTTTAAATGTTTCCATATTTCTTACTTTCAAACTATGTACAAAATTCTTGGCAACTCTTGATTTCTTATTAAATAATTCTTCATATTTCTCCAACAATTCCATCATTTTTTTCTTCCTTTCTTTTCCACAATCTAATTTCATCTCTTTCCAATTTTCAATATTTATTATATTATTTGCTTCATTTCCATCTTCATAATAACCATTCAAATTATCCTCACTATCATTTATCATTTCTCCTTTTTCATATACCATCTTATCTTCATTAAAAATACCATACATTTTCTTTACCAATGTTTCTTTTTCGCTATTTTCTTTATTCATAATAATACTTGTACTTTCTTCTTCCAATTTCGTATCACTCTCTTCAAATTCAATCACTATCCCATTCAAATTTACAGTCTTGTTCTCATAGTTGATGTCTGCATTATTTTTCTGCAATTCATCTGTTCCCAATAAAATATCATACTCCATATCTTTCACCACTAGTAGATGCACTTCAAAGTTGTTGCTTTTACTATATAACTTAATAATTATGGATTTGTTCACTTCACTAAATTTCTTTTTATTTATACCAATTAAATTAATTTTAGGAACTTTTGTAACTTTATTATTTAAATTCAATTTATTTACAACGCTTTCGCTCACTAATGACGTTTCTGATCCCGTGTCAATTAAAACTTGCACACTCACATTATTTACACTTGCTTTTATCACAACTAAACTATTTTTTTGTTTTTGTTCTAGGCAATCCTGAATTTTGAGAAATTCACGTGGATGGACGTAATTATACAGATTGCGTTTTACTCCATCCATTAATGAAAATTCTGCGTGCCAGTACTGCTGACACTAGACCTAAGACTATCGTCAACACGAGCAGTGTCTGGACTTTCGTTGGTTCGCATATCCTGTGTAGAGACCTGTGTGTTTGAAGAACCCATTCTATCACAACTGTTAGATCTCCTGTGAAAATTGACTCTACGATTGTTATCTGTGTTATTGCATCGTGTATTATTTTGTACATTTTGACCAACATTTGTATTTAAATTTCTACTTTGGTATCGATTATTATTAGGATTATTATAATTATTATTATTTTGATATCTATTATTATTGTTATATTGCATTCTTGCATTGCCTACATTATTATTATTATAATTTGGTATAAACCTTCTATTATAATTATTTGTTTGTTGATTTTGGTTATTATTATAGTTATAATTATCGTTATTATTATTTTGGTTAAAACTCAAATTATTGTTGTTATTATTATTATTAGAATAATTTCCCATACCCATGTTGTAACTTCTATTTTGGTTTAAATTACTATTATTTACTTAATTGGGTCTGTAATAATTTCTATTATTAGTGTATCTATTAAAATTTGTGTCTGAGTTCATATTATTTTCTTCGTTATTAATTGAATAGTTTCTAAAATTTCTCTGACGTCCACTAGTCAGATTTCTCTCTATTCTCATAAGATATTTGCTTAATTGTTCAAAGCTTTTTATGTTTTGAACAGCAATTGTTTCAGCTATTTGAGGTTTGAAATGCCTCGATAAAAACATTATGATCTCTTCTTCTTTTATAACCGGTTCAAGATGTTGAGCCTGTGAATATAACATTAATGCGTATGAATACATAGAAATTCCTCTTTTTTCGTCATAGTGACCAAAATAGAGACGTTCTCTTATCTCTCCTTGAATTATTTCTCCCCAATACATGTCAAGAAAAGCAATTTCAAAGCTTTTGAAGTTTTTGAAATCCATTTCCTTACTTGTGTACCATAGTAAGGCTTGTCCTGTTAGATCTTTTCTTATTGTTTCTCTGGTATCCTCAAAATTTTCAATATTCTTAATTCTATTTGATAAGATTCGTAGGAATACTCTAGGGTGTATCTTTTTTACATTTCCATCGAATCTTGTGTTCTCATCTGTGACACTCTGGTAATTGTTGTAAATAGTTGTTGCTCTGTTTCCCATTTGACTTCTCATTCTATCCATTTGCTCTCTCATTTCTTCTAAATCTTCTTCTATTCTCCTTTCTCTTCTGTCATTGTTTTCTCCAAGGCTTTCACTTCTATTTCTAGTATTTTCATTTTCTTGCATTTTGATTCTTTCCATTTCTTGTTCAAATTTCTCCATTCTTTTATAAATTTCTTCCAATTCTATTTCCATATTACCTTCTCTTCCAGTCATTCTCCATTGTTCTTTGAGTTTCTTTATTTCTTCTACTATTTCCTTTTTTGATATACTTATTTCTCTTTCTGCTTCTTCTCTTACTTCGTAGATTTCTTTCTTCACGTCCTTTTTAAAACCTTCTATTTCTTTTACTTGTTTGACTAAACTTCTTTTTACATCATCCATTTCTTTTCTTCCATTTTTCTCCATGATTTCCACGGTTCTTTTTATGTTTACTTCGGTGATTTTTCTCACCGTTTCTTGCATGTTTTTCTGTAAATCAATAACTTTACTTTCTTGTTTTTCCAATTCAATCTTCATATTATTGCTTAAATTCTCTATCTTCTTGTCTTGTTCTTCAAATTTTTTTATCATTACATCTATTACATATTGTTTTTGTTCTTCTATCTTCTCTAACATCTTCTTACTCTCTCCTTTCTGTTCCTCTCTCATTTTCTGACTTTCTTCTTTTTGTTCTTCTCTCATTGATTTGATGCTTTCCAATATCATGAGGATCTGTCTGTTTCCCAAATCCATTTCTGTTATGTCTCCTCTTTCTTGTGAATCTCCTGTTTCTTCCATTTCTTTTCCCTGTGATTCTTCTTCTGTCTTATTTTCTTTAATTTCTATTTCCTCCTCATCACTGTTGTCTTCTAATTCGAAAAGATATGTCTCTGGATCCTTTCCTTCAGAAACGATTGCCTCTTGTAGTCTTTTGATTAATGTTAATTTAATCCCAGTTTTGTCCAACCCTCTTTTTGTTAATAATTTTTTTAATTCTGTGATTTTTAATTCATTTATATTTTTAGTTTTACTCATTTTAGTAGTTTCTGTATAATAAAATTTGATGAAAATTATAAATATTTTTAAATTTTGTACTTGTTTAGGTACAAATAAATTTTCAAAAGAAGTAAAAGAAATATCCTGACTGTTGTGATAGCAGGGCCGTGCCTGACGGGCGTTCATTGCGTGCACCGCACGCAGGCGGCCGAAATTAAGAGGCGGCCAAATCGTTACAAGTTGTTTACTGGGCAAAAATACAATCGGTTTGTTTTCATTAAGATACGAAGTAAAAACAGTTTCTCTAATCTAATCTATCTAAAAAGAGTTTCTCAGAAATAAGAAATGTATAAAAACTGATTAGGTCGTTGTAGTATTTATATACCTAGTCATGCAGCGAATCCGAATTTTTTCGAACATTGCACGAGCGACGAGCCGAAATAGTTTTTTCAATTGACCGGCGTCGCGTAAGCGGTCTTATTCGTCTTATTAGTCGTATTAGTCTATAGACTAGCGAGGATAAATCGTTATTTGTGTCCTGTGTGTGATCCGATATTATTAAAGTCTTTAATTTAACGAATAAAAATAAATTGCTTAATTCCTGAAAACTTTTAGTTGTGTGTTCGTGTGGTGAAATTTAATAAAAAGTTTATTTACTCGACAAAGACTGAAAAAGGTAATACACAAAAAATGTAAAATTAGGGTAGACTTTCACTTTTGGGGCCCGGGAAAATTTGGCGGGTCTTTTTGGAGGGAAAAGGCCGTTTGATATGAAATTCTTAAATAAATATTAAAAAATATTTAATAATATTAAAAAAAAAATTAAATAATAATTAAAATAAATAATAAAATAGCGCAATTTAATATTAAATTACTTAAAATCTATAATTAATGTATATTTTAATGCGCATAGGATGACACGATAAGAAAATCATTTATAAGCTTTTTAAGTAAAACATATTTTTAAACATAAATATGTCAAGAGAACGTAGTTTTTCTAAATTGAAAATCATAAAAAATTACCTACGTACTTCCATGACGCAAGAACGTATGAGCAATCTTTCAATTATCGCGATTGAAAGTGAAATTGCTGAATCTTTAAATATTCACGAAGCAATTGACGATTTTGTCAGTAAAAAATCCCGTAGGATTAACTTTTAATATGTACTTTATTTAATAATTGCTTCGTGAAGATTCAGCAATTTCACTTTCAATCGCGATAATTGAAAGATTTCCCTAATTGTTTAAATTTTAAATAAAAAAATGTTTATTTTGTGCATTTTTTTTTTCTTAAATTTCATCCAAACATATAAATCTCATAAAACCGGTTTTTAGCCGGTTTTTCTTTTCAGAAACCGGTTTTGGGAACAAAACCAATATTTTTTTTCGTTCTCGATTTCGGTTAACCAAAAACTGATTTTTTTCCCGGTTTGATGCCCTGTGTATAATAATAAACATTAAAAATTAAAGTAGTTTTTTTTAATGTTATCCTGGGGGCGGCCATACAGACTGACACGCAGGCGGCCATATACCCAGGCACGGCCCTGTGTGATAGTATCAGTTATCAAAGATCACACTTTATGAGTGACAAATTTATATCTTTTTTAATTTTTAATGTAAAACCTTTATCGAGCTACACGTTGGGTACGATAATTATTATAGAGCACCACGTTGGGCCGACATATTGTTATGGGGGATGTTTTTTTTGTGAAATATATAGCACTACGTTGTGACGTTATAATTGTAATGAGCTTTAAATAATTTAAATCACGAATCATCCTTCCCCATACAAATACTTAATGCTCCGGCTGAAATGTTATCTAATGCAATTAATGAAACGAAATGACTCAATTCTTTTAACTAATGGGTTTAAAAATTTTCATCCATGTATTTAAGACACTTACCTCTGAACCTCGTATATTGTCAGCTCTTGTATAGAAATAAAAATAAGTAAAAGTTTGAGACTCTGTGTATAACTTGTAGTTTTATTTAAAATAATTGATATCAGGGTTTAGTGCGAGTTCAAAAATTCTTTGTAACTAATGTGGGAAAAAAGAAACAGAATATTGTTACATAAATGTAAAAATTAACATAGAAACAAAAATAATAAAATAATTCGTCATTTAACGATCGATTCTTGGATCGAAAATGGCGCATTATACTATAAAAATACAGTTACCTATCGAACTTAATATTCTACCCACCGTACGGCGCTTTTAAATACGTAAGTAGATCTCTTTTGACCGGCTATATGGTAATTTCTCAAATCGGACAAAAGATGGCTTATATGAAAATTCTAACCTAATCAAATCAGATTAAAATATAAATAAAACAGTATACATAGTTTAAATGTTTTTTATTTAAAAAAGGTTACATCTTTTTATTTTTGTTAAAAGTGAACACAGGTATAAGTTTGGATACAGTAAATTAAAGTATATGAATTACAATGGCATATATTCAGTGTGTACAGTGCCATCTAGTGCATTATAACTTATAGAGCTTCATGAATAATAAGCGCATACGCTTTAGTGTTGGCGGGAAACTGCATTTTACGTGTTTCGAATTCAACCTTGACATCCACAGTTGAAGATTTGATTGGTTTTGGATACATACTGCAATCAATTACGAATAGGGGGTTCGCTCTAAAGCCATTCAGGCCTAACATCGGCTCAGGATTTTCCTTTTTATAGTAACTTCGCTGAAAATCTTCATAAGCATAATAAGCGGGAGTATCCAACTTTTTCCTGACATCTAGATTCCAACGCTCTAACGGGTAAACTTCAGAATTTAGATATAATCTGATATTAGTTATATCAGCAGCCGTAAACGCCGTCACATCTTCTTTCCTGTTCTCAGTAAAAGAAGTATTTTGAAATCCAATAATTACATATCTAGGTCGTTCCATGGATGTAGTGGTTTTAATCGCCCATATGTCATTAGAAGTTTGTCTTAGAGTAGGTAATTCATAAAGATCCCATTTATGGTGCGGTATTTTAATGGATTGCAAATGTTTGTCATTAATTTTTTTATACATGAGAACATCTGCATCATTTTCGGGAGTAATGTGTTTGACTATCCAATCCATTTTAGTGATAGTTATATCTGCATCGACTTCTCCTATATAGCAATTTTCGAATGCTCGAGCAATTATTACAGTCATCTCATGCTTAACACCTATTATCCCTTTTTTGTAAGATTCAGCAAAACCAAATAGATGTTTTAATAAGATTCTACCTGTAAATGTATTACTCGTTGAATCAACCAAAACTTGATTCTCTTCGCTGAGGCCCCAACCGGATGTTTCTAATAATTTCGCATGTTTTTCACCATATGACACCATATTTTTTATTGCTGTCGTTATAATAGGTTTTCGACATTCAGCAATCTTTTGTCCACCCATTTCATATCTAATTTCTTCAAATAGGCCACACACTTTTTATTAGCCTCTTTTGGCTTAAATGTTCCAACTATATTGATGTAACTATCGCAAATTAAGAGATTCAGGTCCATATTATTGATCGTAAAGGTGATTGTATCAGAATGTTTGTAATTTGGCGATCCCGTAGGCGGTTGAATATATCCATCGCATCTTTTGATTGAGTTATCGACGATCGGCTTTTCAAATACGTCCAACATCTCATTTCTTACATAAACAGCCATTATTTAATATCTTATATGGAATCCAATAGATTGAAGAAATTTATAATCTTTATTAGACAACAGAAGTCTTCTTCGCTTTACAGTTACTCGACGAATGTTCATGTTTTTCCCTTCGATTCTATTTATATGATTATTTAAATGGGTGCTAGTTGAATGTCGTGGTTTGAAGCAGAATCCCATATTAGTTTATCTCCTTTAACTCGAGTGTGATATTGATAGTTTCCTCCCCAAAGTCAATCAACTCACCGCTATCATCTACAACTCGGATAGTAATGTTGTCTAGGTATTGCCGACCGGCAGGTATGACTGGTAGATAAATAATGTTATGACGTTCCTTCGTCAGTTTGTATCCTGGCTCAACGTCTATGTCAAATGAAAAAAGGGTGTGGGCTTCTTTCCCATTTATATAGGAACCGGAAATAATATTACAATCCAATTGAACAAGGTGGAGGTTCATAATATTAATCGGCCTTGAAGAAACATAAGCTTGAGGCCTTGGCGGGCACTTCGAATTACTGAATCCTAAGAGGCTAGCTATAGTGTTGTCACAATCAAAGTTGATTATGAATTTAGATGAAATTTCACATTTTAGAGTGTTGTTGTTCGCCGACAATTTAAACATAGCATCAAGTTCTCCCTGATTTATAATAGTTTTGGTATCCGGATATAGATAGTCATCTATAGCTTTTTGGACGAACTTATTAATTTCACCAATCTCATAAGCGCCGGGTGCCACACGTACATTAATATTTTTCGGTCCACCGCCTTTCTCGGCCCAACTCTTCTCTCGCTGCAATACATCTGCCCAAAACTTTTCTCGGTCTACCACCTCTAAACAGATGAAATTATTTTTTGAGGTGATATTTTTGATAGAATGGTAGGCATAAAATGCTATTAATCCAAGGCCATACTGTTTATTAACATCCAATTCGAGGGGCGGAAAAAAATCATTGCTGAGAATGCTTGACGCTATGGACGACAAATTAAATGTTCTTGACATGGCTAAGAAGTATGTCACACTGACTTCGAAATCTATTTTCGATTACATAAATTATAAACTCGCTATTTAGTGGAAATTTTCAGTTCTCGAATTTTACAAAAACAACAAATTACGTGTTTTGGTGTTGGATCATCGCTTACGTCAATTGACCCACGTTTCGAAAATACCGTCGGACCATCATTTACGTCGATAGATTCATTTTTAGAAAAATCCTTAGGTTGTTCTTCATCATGGGTATTCATCCTTCAGAGAGAAGAAATTGCAAACACAAATGTCCACATAGGACAGTATCAAACTTCTGGTAGCGTTTATAATTATAGTGAACTTCAGATACCGGCCAACGCTCTTTATACAGATAACTAATTAAATCTGAAGGTGGGGGTAAATCACCATAACTATCGAAATATATTGAGGACGCATCTCTTTTCTTGTAAGCGACCCAATGTGTTCCTGGCCCGCTACTCCTATCCAAATTGACAATGGCTGATTCGTTTTTTAGTGGCCCGCAGTTTGGTAAATTATCTCTCATATACACACCTCGAAATTAGGGAATCTTGAACCTTTTGGCAAAAGATTGTATGTCTAAATTACTGAGAGGTCTTCGAGGTAGTGAACTTACGAGTTTTTTGGCCGATATGGTTTCATGTAAAGGCCCAACCCCTTTCGATAGGGCTTTAAGTATAATCCTTTACCGTTTTTTCCTAGAGAGATGGCTTCCATGGTTCTATTATGTCGATTAGCTTCTGTTAATTGTTGACTATTTGTTTTAGCGATGTTCACTGCTTTGACAATTCCGGACGCCGCTCCTGCCAAGCTCCCCAATGCACAAAAATAGGTATTAATGGTAAAAATCCGCCTGTTTTTGGTATCGGTATAATACGTGGAATAATAATTTTTCTCTTTCCCCGGCTGCTTTAACCTATTTTCGGGCAGCCATGAGAGATGATGCAGCCATCTTCCTGAGTGTTTTTCCCCCATTTTCTGTCCGCCATATGTCTTTATTACTCCTTTAATCTTACTGACAATTCCTCTACCGAAAGCAATTCGTTTTTTGCTTTTTGTTCCGCGACGCCGCTTTCTAGACCGTAATTTATGGCCCATACCAAAACTTCGCTTTGTTTTCATAATATTTGTGATAGTCCAGGCAGCTGCTTTTTCACCAACTGACGCGTCGCTAGCTTTAAACCGAGTCCAAGCTAATTCTTGAAGGTCCTTATCAACAATATGTCTAGCTTTCAAATCGTTTGCACTTTTAGAATAAGCGATATCATGTAATTTACAGGCTTTATCTAATTCATTTATTCCGGGGTCGTTACGCGCTAAACGTTTTTGTAAGCGCGTACCTGGCCCACAATATTGGTACCCCGGTATGTGCAGTTCAAATGGTAATTTATTTATTAGGGAATTAACAAACCCTTTTCCACACTTTCTTTTTGAATAACGTTTAGTGATAGATCGCACTCGTTTGACGCTAGGCATTTAAATGAATGTTACATGAGCGATGGTTTATATAGCCAAAGACAGTCAAACGATGCGCATAGTCAAAGCACAAAATAGTATCTGTGTGGAGAATTTAGATGAAAAAGTTGGTGATGGGCTTAGTGAAAATAAGATTCCTAGACACGGCCCATTGTTGCCCGATACAATACGCGGCCTTCTAATAGGACCATCAAATTGCGGTAAAGAAGAAAGATCTGGCATGAAAAGGGAACTCGCGTCAATATCACCGGACTCGACAAAATATGGAGAAAGTTTTGAAAGTGCAATATCCGACCGCGGTGATGGTGATGATGATGATGATGATGATGATGATGATGATGATGATGATGATAAAAAATATATAAATAAGCATTTAGAAGAAATATCGCGAGGTAATAAACGCTATGATACTCGGTACGGCGTATATATGGACAAAGACATGAAAACAATGGTTGGGAATTTAGAAGTAAAATTTTCTGATGGCAAAATCTCGTTTTGGGATGGGGATAGAAGAGTTGCTGACTACCACGGCAATCCGGAATTGTATGAGCTACTATTTTATCGAAGCCCTAAGAAGGTAAGTAATGCGACTAAGGATACATATAAGGAAATATTACAACTTACCGGAGCGGCCTTTAAGGAGTATGACGAGTCCAAAGGGCTAAGTAACAAAAATGTAAATAAATTGAGAAAAATTATTAGACCATTGTTCTCTCCGGTAAAGATAAAGGGTGGAGGGTTTTCAAAAATACCTAAATACAAAAAAATAATGACCTCTAAACCCACATACGTTTATTGGAACAAGCCGAGAGAATTGGTGGCTAGATTGCGTTTATTATGGAGTTCAAAGCAAGCCGGCCATACTGGGCACGATAATGAAATTTTATCTATAATTGAAGAATTAAGAGAAGAGCGAATAATATATTAAATACATGCGCTGTAGAGGTCAGTCGTAAACGGAATGTCTTCAAGGAACATTGTAGATAAATTCGGAGGAAAAAAGAAAAATCAACGCGTAATTATTCGAGAAAAAAGGGGCCTTGGATTCAAATTAACAGGTGACGGTAATTATGATATGCAAATCAAACGGTTGATGAACCTCGGAGAGCCAGAACAATCGACCGACGCTGTAACAGTTGGATATGTTGACGATGTTACTAGGTAAGCAAAAGATCACGTTTTAAAAGCTTTAACGGAATCCATTAAAAACGTATTACGCGAAGCTACTATTTATTTCGAAAATCAGCAGAGTGAACTTAAGAAATTAGTATTTGAACATCGAACTGTGTCAAGCAATAGTATTGGCGATGTTAATGTTAAATACCAATCGATGTTACAAATAGTGAAGCACAATAGAGAATTTTTTGAGGACATACTTACCACTACAAAAAGTAATATTTTAAAAGTTATTACTAAAGTTGATAATTTGGAAAGTGAAATAAAAGGCATAAAAATTTTTACTATAATATTAGAGAACCGTTTAACTGATCTTAGCGATAGATTCATTTAAGTGTAATACGGAAATTCTTCGAGACCTCAGAAGCGTCAAAGGAAGTATTGGGCAAAATACATCGGTTTTATCGAAAATTATAGTAGGACTGGAAGAAAGGATCAAAAAGTTTAAATAAAAAATTGTATTTTAATTGGAAAGAATGTCTAAGCACCAAATAATTGAAGAAATCCACCGATCTGCCCGTCGAAATTTTCCCAGAAGAAGGACTATTGTAAAAGGATATGCCGACTTGTGGCAGAGTGATTTGGCTGATATGCAAACTTATAAAGATGAAAACGATGGTTACAGATATATTCTAATTGTCATCGATTGTTATACGAAATATGTGTGGGCGAGACCATTAAAAAATAAAACAGGCTTACATCACTAACATTATTTACAATATTGGCTACATTATATTTGAATTCGGCTACAGTTTTTCGAGGTCCATTACGATATTCCTGAATATCTCTGTGTCCCCACGGTAGAGTTTTCACGGTGTTTGGTATTATAAACCTTTTGTCATCGTTGTAAGATAATGCGACTTTGTTTTTCATTTCAGTATATATATCATGTAACTTACTCCTGAATGTATTCATTTTTCTAAATATCTTACCCCCGCCTTCTACAATCTTTTGATAATCCGACATGTTTAAGCTGCTTGTATTACGCATTTTTTTACTCCCTTAGCGGTTTGGTCTCTTTTTCGTCTGATCTAATATAGTAGGCCTTGGCGCCTGTCCCTAAAAATGTGCTGATGGCCTGATTTGGATACTCATCTTTGAAATTCCCCAATATTGGTTTACTTACGGGTAGGTTAAATTAATTATCCGTTTTATAATTAGATGTGTCGAAATGTTCTATATTTCTCCCCATAAATTCATAAAAATTAATTGTATCAATTTTAAGTACAAAACTATCGGTATCTGTGTAAAGTAATGAAATTTGATCACCTAATTGCTGTTTTAATATTCCATAATAAAAATCGTACATCCTTACTTTTGACAATTCCAACACTGTGAAACCGATGTACAATGGTTTGTTATAGCATATTTTGGTTCTACCCATATGTATAGCCACAAAGTGTTCTGAAAATATAGAACAAGACTTAAAATTCGGTCGAGCAATTAAATTGTTTGCGCCTGGGGAATTTCTCTTACTAACCCAGTGGGTTTTAAGGTAAATATCTCGTCTGTCATCCACGTTTTCCATAGTTTTCCCGTACACACTATTGACCATGCGCTTAAAGTGATTTCTCTCAGATGTGTGCTTGGCATTGTTTCTCATATTAGTATTGAGATCTATGTATTTTTTCAGCCAACGTGACTGCTTAAACTTGTTGCCCCAATAAAATATCATACTCCATATCTTTCACCACTAGTAGATGCACTTCAAAGTTGTTGCTTTTACTATATAACTTAATAATTATGGATTTGTTCACTTCACTAAATTTCTTTTTATTTATACCAATTAAATTAATTTTAGGAACTTTTGTAACTTTATTATTTAAATTCAATTTATTTACAACGCTTTCGCTCACTAATGACGTTTCTGATCCCGTGTCAATTTAAACTTGCACACTCACATTATTTACACTTGCTTTTATCACAACTAAACTATTTTTTTGTTTTTGTTCTAGACAATCCTGAATTTTGAGAAATTCACTTGGATGGACGTAATTATACATATTGCGTTTTACTCCATCCATTAATGAAAATTCTGCGTGCCAGTACTGCTGACACTAGACCTAAGACTATCGTCAACACGAGCAGTGTCAGGACTTTCGTTTGTTCGCATATCCTGTGTAGAGACCTGTGTGTTTGAAGAACCCATTCTATCACAACTGTTAGATCTCCTGTGAAAATTGACTCTACGATTGTTATCTGTGTTATTGTATCGTGTATTATTTTGTACATTTTGACCAACATTTGTATTTAAATTTCTACTTTGGTATCGATTATTATTAGGATTATTATAATTATTATTATTTTGATATCTATTATTATTATTATATTGCATTCTTGCATTGCCTACATTATTATTATTATAATTTGGTATAAACCTTCTATTATAATTATTTGTTTGTTGATTTTGGTTATTATTATAGTTATTGTCATCGTTATTATTAATTTGGTTAAAATTCAAATTATTGTTGTTATTATTATTATTAGGATAATTTCCCATACCCATGTTGTAACTTCTATTTTGGTTTGAATTACTATTATTTACGTAATTAGGTCTGTAATAATTTCTATTATTAGTGCATCTATTAAAATTTTTGTCTGAGTTCATATTATTTCCTTCGTTATTAATTGAATAGTTTCTAAAATTTCTCTGACGTCCACTAGTCAGATTTCTCTCTATTCTCATAAGATATTTTCTTAATTGTTCAAAGCTTTTTATGTTTTGAACAGCAATTGTTTCTGCTATTTGAGGTTTGAAATGCCTCGATAAAAACATTATGATCTCTTCTTTATTTATAACAGGTTCAAGATGTTGAGCCTGTGAATATAACATTAATGCGTATGAATACATAGAACTTCCTCTTTTTTCGTCATAGTGACCAAAATAGAGACGTTCTCTTATCTCTCCTTGAATTATTTCTCCCCAATACATATTTAGAAAAGCAATTTCAAAGCTTTTGAAGTTTTTCAAATCCATTTCCTTACTTGTGTACCATAGTAAGGCTTGTCCTGTTAGATCTTTTCTTATTATTTCTCTGGTATCCTCAAAATTTTCAATATTCTTAATTCTATTTGATAAGATTCGTAGGAATACTCTAGGGTGTATCTTTTTTACATTTCCATCGAATCTTGTGTTTTCATCTGTCACACTCTGGTAATTGTTGTAAATAGTTGCTCTGTTTCCCATTTGACTTCTCATTCTATCCATTTGCTCTCTCATTTCTTCTAAATCTTCTTCTATATTCTCCTTTCTCTTCTGTCATTGTTTTCTCCAAGGCTTTCACTTCTATTTCTAGTATTTTCACTTTCTTGCATTTTGATTCTTTCCATTTCTTGTTCAAATTTCTCCATTCTTTTATAAATTTCTTCCAATTCTTCTATTTCCATATTACCTTCTCTTCCGGTCATTCTCCATTGTTCTTTGAGTTTCTTTATTTCTTTTACTATTTCCTTTTTTGATTTACTTATTTCTCTTTCTGCTTCTTCTCTTACTTCGTAGATTTCTTTCTTCACATCCTTTTTAAGACCTTCTATTTCTTTTACTTGTTTGACTAAACTTCTTTTTACATCATCCATTTCTTTTCTTCCATTTTTCTCCAGGATTTCCACGGTTCTTTTAATGTTTACTTGGGTGATTTTTCTCACCGTTTCTTGCATGTTTCTCTGTAAATCAATAACTTTACTTTCTTGTTTTTCCAACTCAGTCTTCATATTATTGCTTAAATTCTCTATCTTCTTGTCTTCTTCTTCAAATTTTTTTATCATTACATCTATTACATATTGTTTTTGTTCTTCTATCTTCTCTAACATTTGCTTACTCTCTCCTTTTTGTTGTTCTTGTATCTTCTCTAACATTTGCTTACTTTCTTCTTTCTGTTCTTCTCTCATTGATTTGATGCTTTCCAATATCATGAGGATCTGTCTGTTTCCCAAATCCATTTCTGTTATGTCTCCTCTTTCTTGTGAATCTCCTGCTTCTTCCATTTCTTTTCCCTGTGATTCTTCTTCTGTCTTATTTTCTTTAATTTCTATTTCCTCCTCATCACTGTTGTCTTCTAATTCGAAAAGATATGACTCAGGATCCTTTCCTTCAGAAACGATTGCCTCTTGTAGTCTTTTGATTAATGTTAATTTAATCCCAGTTTTGTCCAACCCTCTTTTTGTTAATAATTTTTTTAATTCTGTGATTTTTAATTCATTTATATTTTTAGTTTTACTCATTTTAGTAGTTTATGTATAATAAAATTTGATGAAAAATTATAAATATTTTTAAATTTTGTACTTGTTAGGTACAAATAAATTTTCAAAAGAAGTAAAAGAAATATCCTGACTGTTGTGATAGTATCAGTTATTAAAGATCACACTTTATGAGTGACAAATTTATATCTTTTTTAATTTTTAATGTAAAACCTTTATCGAGCTACACGTTGGGTACGATAATTATTATAGAGCACCACGTTGGGCCGACATATTGAAATGGGGAATTGGATATTGTGATATATAGCACTACGTTGGGATGTTATAATCGTAATGAACTTTAAATAATTTAAATCACAAATCATCCTCCTCCATACAAATACTTAATGCTCCGGCTGTAATGTTATCTGATGCAATTAATAAAACGATAAGACACTTACCTCTGTACCTCGTATATTGTCAGCTCTTGTATTGAAATAAAAATAAGTAACAGTTTGAGACTCTGTGTATAACTTGTAGTTTTATTTAAAATAATTGATATCAGGGTTTAGTGCGAGTTCAAAGATGTAACTAATGTGGGAAAAAGAAACAGAATATTGTTGCATAAATGTAAAAATTAACATAGAAACAAAAATAATAAAATAATTCGTCATTTAACGATCGATTCTTGGATCGAAAATGGCGCATTATACTATAAAAATACAGTTACCTATCGAGCTTAATATTCTACCCACCGTACGGCGCTTTTAAATACGTAAGTAGATCTCTTTTGACCGGCTATGTGGTAATTTCTCAAAACGGACAAGAGATGGCTTATGTGAAATCATAACCTAATCAATCAGATTGTCTAAAAAACATTATGATGTTATTTTATATAAAAATAGAAAGATTTATCGTCTTTACGATTACTTAAGTACTCAATTATGGTAAGTACTTTCTTTTAATTGGTCACTAATGATAGTTTTTAATTAAAATACCTGTATAGCACTGTGAAATGTAAGATGTCCAAGTGTTAAACTTATTTCTTTTCAGCGTCCATAACAGAAAGATGTTACAAGTACCTGGGGGAAATGGAGGCCTTACGTCTTGTATGCCGGTGCATACAGCGGTGATCGATGACTTCCTGGGGACTCTTCTTCGGGCAGTTTTACATGATATTGCGTGGGTAAGTTAAATTTAATATTACCTTTGACATTTATACACTAGTTAATCGTTTATACATAAACATTGAAGATTTAATATTTCTGTCTCTTTATTTTTAGGAAAAAGGAGTTTGGAGAGGAAATTAGGAGGAAAAAATTTTCGTGTCCTTCCTCTTTCGTTACTTTTTTTCCACTCTCTTTTGTTTCATCAACAAATTCTGATTTAGATTTTTGAATCAAGTTGGATGAAAAAGGAATTAGCCAATCAAAATTTTGACAGTTTAGTTACATCTTTAAAATTAGATTATTGGGTTTTAAAAGGTGAGTTTATTTAAACGGCTTATTTCATAATTTCAATGATAATTTATCGTTCATTAATTAATAGGTTATTTTGAAATCCGTGTTGTAATTTTTTATAAATTTACATTTTAAAAATTAAAATTTTCGTGTGGTAACACTGTCTCACTACATTTAGTTACTTTTGATCTTGTCAAATTTATGTAGTCTAAATACTTAGATGAAACTTTTTAAATTTATTTCTTTGAAGACTTTTTATCATTAACTTAATATTCTTGGGATTTCGTGTTTCATTATAATATGTATATATATATATATATATTTTTAAGTGAAGATAATATCAGGTTAGCGGTCCTAAGAAATAAAACTCTTTTCCTTACTTGCTCAATATTTCGCCATTGTTTAATAGCTTCATCAGGAGCGAACTACAAGATTTTTAAATGAAACAATGCACTAATAAAATAATTTAAAATTACTACTTACAGGATTTGAGTCAATCGAATAAAATTTTAAATAAAAACAACATTACACTTAAACAAACTTTCGGACAGTGGACACTAAAAATTTAACAGGTTGATAAAATTAAAAATAAAAAGTGTAGACTAGAAATAATTATAGTGAGATAAAACTAAATGATTTTTAATATTGTACAGAGTGATACTTAAAAAGAGTGACTCAACACAAAAGCGATTGCCGTACCAAAAAAAATACATGTGCGGCGGTTGAACACCATATAAATACGGGACATGAGTTTGACTACACGGAGATAAAAATTTTAGGAAAAGAAAACAAATACAAGAATAGGTTATTTCTGGAAATGTACTACATTAATAAAACTAAAAACACTATTAATTATAAATCTGACATAAACCAACTAAGCAACATTTATTGTAATATTCTAAAAAAATTTAAGTATCACTCTGTACAATATTAAAAATCATTTAGTTTTATCTCACTATAATTATTTCTAGTCTACACTTTTTATTTTTAATTTTATCAACCTGTTAAATTTTTAGTGTCCACTGTCCGAAAGTTTGTTTAAGTGTAATGTTGTTTTTATTTAAAATTTTATTCGATTGACTCAAATCCTGTAAGTAGTAATTTTAAATTATTTTATTAGTGCATTGTTTCATTTAAAAATCTTGTAGTTCGCTCCTGATGAAGCTATTAAACAATGGCGAAATATTGAGCAAGTAAGGAAAAGAGTTTTATTTCTTAGGACCGCTAACCTGATATTATCTTCACTTAAAAATAAATATTTTCCGGTCGAAAAAACTATCTCCCTTTTATATATATATATATATATATATATATATATATATATATATATATATATATATAAGAGAGTTGATAGTCGTTGCTGACTAGTTAATAATTTAACCAGTAATTTGTGGGTAATGCAGCAAATGAAAGTTTACTTTTTTAAATTTATTCCAAGCTTTCGGAAATGTTTATTTCCATCATCAGGGAGACTAAAATAAAATAATACCACATATTATGATAAAGTAAGGTAAAATTTTTTAATTACTTACATCTTAATTAAGGTTGTTCATTATGGTGGTATTATTCATTTTAGTGTAAATATACAATGGACAAGCTGAATCAATTACAAAATAATATACACAAACAATAATTACGATACTTTAAAACTAAAAAAATATAAATACCGAAAGATCAATTTGACATGACAAGTAAAATTTTAAATAAATAACAAGTTATTAAAGGTTAGGAAATAAATGTGGATAATGCTATATTTACATAACATTAATATTTTTTTAATGTTCAAAGAGTGATTTTTATATTAAATTAGCTCTGTATTATTTAAATTATGAATTTGGTTTGGTTTATTGTCCAAATCCAATAAATAAGAATAAATTTCACTTAAATTGTTAATATCTGTCTTTTTGTTCATAGAATTTGGTTCCTGTGAAATGAAAGCCATCTCCAAGAAAAGTCTTTTATGGTAGTTATTTTCAATGGCTAATATTTTAATTTCGTCATAATTTATATTATGTTGATATTTATTAGCATGTTCAGCCAAAGCACAACGTTCCGGATGCAGTCTGCAATCACTTCTGTGGGAGGAGATTCTACCTGAGATAGGTCTTTGTGTTTGACCAATATAGACTTTATTACATTCTAGACAAGGAATGTTGTATACTACATCTGATAATGATTTTAAGGGGGTTTTATCTTTGAGTTTAGAATAGATTGAGCCTATTGTTAGAACTGCCTTATTGGCTATCTTAATGTTACTATTAATATTTATAATTCTTGATAGTTTAGGTGTGATCTCTTTGATGTAAGGTAAAGAGGTAAAGTGTATGTTATTTTCTTGTGAAACAACTAAATTCATGTTATTGGGAGCTAAGTTCCTTAAATTATTAAGTAGAGCAGTATTTTGGGTATGTGGTGTAAGATTATCACTGTTTTGATCATGGTTTTCAATAATTGGGGTGATTTCATTAATTTGTATGAATTCATTAACTGTATATGATGTACTGTATATAATTTTATTAAGGAGTGATTTTGGATATGAATTGTCAATAAAAAGTTTATAAATGATATCTAGATTCTTTTTATGGAAAGACCGGTCTGAAATTTTCAAAATATTTAAATCTTTCTAATGAATTAATTCTAAATAATAACTCTTATATACAAATTAATAATGATCCAACAGCATCAATTCAGCTAAAATGCAACAAATTAGTTAAGAATTTAGCTGAAACGAACCAAATAGATACTAATTTAAAAAAGAAACTAACTAACTATAAAGGAATATCACCAAAATTCTATGCTTTACCTAAGGTACATAAACCTACTTTATCAGTTAGACCTATAGTAGCATCAATAGGTGCCCCTACTGCTCTTCTTGCTTCGTTTCTTACTGATATCTTAACAAAAGCCTATGACTATGATAATGTTTATTTTATAAAAGACTCCTTTGAAGTCTCACAAACTTTTAATGGTATGACACTACCTAATGATCATGTTATTGCTAGCTTGGATGTAGTATCTCTTTTCAGTAATGTTTACTTAGATGCAGTACACAGATCTATCTATAAAAATTGGGATCGCATAAGCAATCATTGTAATATTAATCAATCAACTTTCATAGATCTCATTTCCTTCTTATTTAATAATACATATTTTTCATTCGATAACAAATACTATAAACAAACTTTTGGTACCCCTATGGGTGCATCTATCTCACCTATCCTAGCTGCTTATGTGATGGATGACTTACTGGACACAGTTATTCCAGTTTTATCTTTTAATATACCTTTTATAAAAAAGTATGTCGATGACATTATCCTTACACTCCCTAGTTGGGGCCTAGACGAGATAGTAAATACTCTTAATAGCTATGATCCATACATACAATTCACAATAGAAAAGGAAGATGAAAATTGCTCGGTTCCATTTCTAGATACCAAGTTCATTCGAACCCCAGATAACAAAATCATTATCGATTGGTATAGAAAACCTTGCAGTTCAGGTAGATACCTTAACTATCATTCTTACCATAAACAATCTATTAAAGTGAATTTAGTAAAACAAATAAAAAACAGAGTTTTGAAAATTTCAGACCGGTCTTTCCATAAAAAGAATCTAGATATCATTTATAAACTTTTTATTGACAATTCATATCCAAAATCACTCCTTAATAAAATTATATACAGTACATCATATACAGTTAATGAATTCATACAAAATAATGAAATCACCCCAATTATTGAAAACCATGATCAAAACAGTGATAATCTTACACCACATACCCAAAATACTGCTCTACTTAATAATTTAAGGAACTTAGCTCCCAATAACATGAATTTAGTTGTTTCACAAGAAAATAACATACACTTTACCTCTTTACCTTACATCAAAGAGATCACACCTAAACTATCAAGAATTATAAATATTAATAGTAACATTAAGATAGCCAATAAGGCAGTTCTAACAATAGGCTCAATCTATTCTAAACTCAAAGATAAAACCCCCTTAAAATCATTATCAGATGTAGTATACAACATTCCTTGTCTAGAATGTAATAAAGTCTATATTGGTCAAACACAAAGACCTATCTCAGGTAGAATCTCCTCCCACAGAAGTGATTGCAGACTGCATCCGGAACGTTGTGCTTTGGCTGAACATGCTAATAAATATCAACATAATATAAATTATGACGAAATTAAAATATTAGCCATTGAAAATAACTACCATAAAAGACTTTTCTTGGAGATGGCTTTCATTTCACAGGAACCAAATTCTATGAACAAAAAGACAGATATTAACAATTTAAGTGAAATTTATTCTTATTTATTGGATTTGGACAATAAACCAAACCAAATTCATAATTTAAATAATACAGAGCTAATTTAATATAAAAATCACTCTTTGAACATTAAAAAAATATTAATGTTATGTAAATATAGCATTATCCACATTTATTTCCTAACCTTTAATAACTTGTTATTTATTTAAAATTTTACTTGTCATGTCAAATTGATCTTTCGTTATTTATATTTTTTTAGTTTTAAAGTATCGTAATTATTGTTTGTGTATATTATTTTGTAATTGATTCAGCTTGTCCATTGTATATTTACACTAAAATGAATAACACCACCATAATGAACAACCTTAATTAAGATGTAAGTAATTAAAAAATTTTACCTTACTTTATCATAATATGTGGTATTATTTTATTTTAGTCTCCCTGATGATGGAAATAAACATTTCCGAAAGCTTGGAATAAACTTAAAAAAGTAAACTTTCATTTGCTGCATTACCCACAAATTACTGGTTAAATTATATATATATATATATATATATATATATATATATATATATATATATATATATATATATATATATATATATGAATATGAAGTTGACAGAAGTTTACCCTTCCTAGACATGAAAATTTTCAGGGGTTTAGACAATATTCTACGTACAAGGTGGTACAGAAAGCCTATGTGTAGCAATAGGTTTATCAGTTATTGGTCTAACCATCCTCCAAAAATGAAAACGAACCTAATTTTGGCTTTGAAAGAGATAATACGTAGGTTGTCACATCCTAATTTCATCAACGAGGATTTAGTACTGTTGAGAGATATTTTGCGGGAGAATTCGTACCCAATCAACCTATTAAATAAATATATTTTCAACACCCCTATGTTAAATAACCACCAAGACCAAGGAAATGTTATTCCAACTCATAACACGATCCCTGAAACCACTATCAGGTATGCATCACTACCATACATACCCAATTTAACACCTAAGCTTGTTAATGTATTAAAAAGGGTTAATAACATCAAAACTGCCACTCATAACGTAAAAACTATCAAAAATCTCTATACTAAAACAAAAACACCTTTAGAGAAATTAGAAAATTCGAATATAGTATATAGCATTCCTTGTTCAGACTGTGAAAACGTTTATATAGGTCACTCGTCCAGATGCTTATCTGGGCGCATATCTTCCCATAGGAGTGATTGCAACAAAAAAAAGTTGTCCTGTGCCTTAGCAGACCACGTAATCAACACAAAACATACTATGAATTTCAGTGAAACTAAAATCCTCGCTAAAGAACCTAACTATACCAAGAGGATCTTTTTAGAAATGGTCCATATTCACAATACTAAAAATACACTCAATAAAAAATCTGATGTAGCCAATTTAAGCAAAATTTACAATTATTTACTCTCTTTGCAAAATTAAACATTATTAATAAAAAAAAAAACTAAAATTTTTCTTTTCTCATTAACAATTTCTTTTTTAACTTTCTTTTTTCTTCTTTTCTCTTTCCAATCATTAAATCAATAATATCAAATTAATTTTCCATTTCTTTGCATTTTAATTATTTATTTTCTGTTGGAAATTTTTGTAGAAATATTTTAATAACATTACACAAATAAATTCAAATAATTCTTTTTATTAACGTAGATTCGAAAATATTATAATTGTATCCAGCTCGTTATTTCCTTCAAACAACTTGAAAGTCATTGGGTTTTTGCACATGTTGATAAATTTCGTATTCGAGCACCGGTTTTGCTCAGTTTTAACGTAAAAATCAACGATGATGGATTTAAAATTCAACTAATAAAATTTTCTCAGTCTTCAATGTTTAACCATAGTGAATCTTTTTTTTTGTTTTATATAATGTATAATGTTAACAAGAAAAGTTTTTAATTGTGTATTTGATGTCAACTTTTTCTTTTAATCTCAGTTTGGTGAGTAAATTAGTTTATTCTGTTTTTGTAACTAATTTTTAACAACGATTTTTGTATTCATTGTAGATGTTCTGATGAAGGAAATAAACATTTTCCGAAAGCTTAACAAACAAAAAAGAGTGCATTTTATTTACTAAAAAGCCCTCCATATCTTTGACTGCATCCCCAAGATATTTCTATATTTTTTATATATATATATATATATATATATATATATATATATATATATATATATATATATATATATATATATATATATATATATATATATATTGAAATGTAATTTTCAATTTTGAATATAATTAATTTTTTTTTATATTTATTTTATTTGTTTATTTTATATTACCTGGCTAGCTTTATTTTATGTTATATAATTGTATTAAAATATTTCATATGATGAATCAATAAATAATAATGTTATACTTACTTGTTTTATATTAAGTTCTAATTATCTATACCTTTCATTGAACATGAGACAACTTTAATAATTACCTTATTTTTTTTTATATATATAGAATTGAATTTACCTCAGGGATTTAATTTTAGAGCGAGTTCATGAAACTATTCATCCAATACCCCCTGTAATATAATATTTGCAAATAATTTGTGATTGTACTCCTTATCCAAACTCGTATTGCCAATGTCAATTTATATTTAAAATAAAACCCTAGAAAATATACTATTTTGTAGACAGAACATGAACATATTTATTTTAATATTGTTTAAACATCAGTTAACATAACCTTTAAACTAATTATTATTAAGATATATAACCACTAGTGCTATCATCCGTCTTCATTCTCACAGGAAAGTACTAAATAATTACAGAATTTAATTTTATATTATTCCTCAAGTGTCTTATTATTTCATAAGTTGGTATCACTTTTTTTTTACCTTATTTTATTTAAATTTTATTCAAATAACAAATAATGCAATAGTAAGATCTTTTGGGAATAATATAAAAGTAATGTGTGACGAAATCAAAATTATCTACACAGGTAAGATTTAGTATAAAATTGTTTATAATTAATACCTTGTACTGTTCTTTTTGTAGGTTACTCTTTCAGTGACGAACAGAAGTGTCTTTTCTCGGATTAGACAATGTTATTATCCTCTCCTGATGAATTGTAGTCCAGAAAACACCACAATACAGACTTTCTCGACTCCTATGTTGACTGTCACTTAGTCATTGGCACCATTTCATCGGAATTACACCTTTTATGTAGGTACAGCGAAACACTTTATGGGTAGGTACATTTACTAGTTATCAAATACAATTGAATATACAATATCCTTGGATGGTTAGGGTTTATTCTAAATATAACTTTCTTGTTCGTCTTATCAAAAATCAATTTTTTTTTATGACATCTCTTGTCATCCCCGTTTTGTTATCAACAAAAACTTATTTTTTCCTCGCATCAAGTTACAAAAAAATGTTATTCCTAGAATCTTTCAGTATGACAAATTTGACAACCTTTTCTTGATTTTAAAATACTGTACTATTTTACATGTTTACGTTAATATAAGTTTATCTAAAGTTATTAAAGGATTATAGTTTACTTTGAATTAAACATCATCTCTCTTTACATCACTGAGTGATATTGGATAAATGTTTCAGTCTAAAAGAGTCCCGCTATTGTTATCTATTCCAAAAATTACTATTTAATTAATATTAAGGTAACAAATTTAATTTAATTATCTTTACTATTGTAAATCAGTTCACCTCATGTTAGTAAATTCAGTGTCTCAGTTACTTAATTTATAACTTTTTATATATACAATTTTATAATATACTCAACTAAAGTTTACGACTTCACTATAGTCATCTTTAATTGATTTATTACATCACAATTTATATATATATATAAACATAAGGGATGTATCATCCCTAATAAAAATGTCTAAACTGCTTTTTAATGGTTTATTTCACGATCAAGTAAACTCAATTACAATGTTGCTGTGGTATTGCCACTGTCTATTAGCGTACTATCCACTACGCTGGTCTGTCTTCTCCCGCTCGTCCATCCTGACACGCATGTGTATGGACTTCAAGAATGTATGGTGGGGAGTATAGAGAAATACCGCTAACACGGCCATCCTGCAATTGGTGCGTCCTCGCGCCACATATATCTGGAATTACAAAATACGAAAACAGAACTACTGTTACGACTTATGAACATTATCACTAATGTTCTTTTTAGACGCTAAATGATTAATTACTCTTTCAATTAATGTTGGTGAAACTGCTACGATTACAGTAAACATAGTGGGATCGTCACTAGTTATTCTTTCAATCAACGTTGGTGGAATGGTCACCATTACCATAAACATTAGTGGAATTGCCACTTAATACTCTTTCAATAAATGTTGGTGGGATTGTCACCATTGCAATACACATTAGTGGGATTGCCACTAATTATTCTTTCAATTAATGTTGGTGGGATTGCCATCTGTGGTGTTCACTTGCGAAACTACCTGTATATATTTTACCTTCTTGTTGTTTCTATAGTTTTAAGTTGTTATGGTTTTGTGAAGTTTGTTATATGAATATATTTTGATGATCTGTATGTATCAAGTTTGAAAATACATCATTTCTAACAGAAGCCTTGCATATTATTAAAAAATCAAAAACTTTATATTTTATGGTATGGCGCACCGCCACCATAAATGGTGACCCCGACGTGATCTTCCCAAATCGAAAGAAATTTCAGTAATTGGAATGTACTGACAGATGCACACAAAATTCTGACAACTCGTCAAAAAAAAATTATTTAGCCAGGCCGAAAAGAAAAAAAAAACCACAAGTCCATTGAAGCTGAATTAGTTTTCCTTTTGAAGCAGAATCCTTTAGAAGCACCAGATTGGAACAAGTACCCAACTCCTAATATTTATAGACTTTATTATTATTATTATTTTTTTTTTTTTTTTTTTTTTAATTTAAGAAACGTTTTCATAAGTACGAAAATCACAAATATTCCTTTTTTTGCAATTTAGTTATTCAAATTAACATAATATGAGCGAAACTGATTTATTAGAGACTAATAACCAAATTAATTCCAATGAACATATTTCAGCAATTAAACTTCCACCTTTTTGGATCGCTAAACCTGAGATTTGGTTTAGTCAGGTAGAATCGCAATTCAAATTAGCCAAAATAACTCTTGACACAACCAAATATAACTACATTATCGCTAATTTACCTTTAGAAGTAATCTCAAATATTTATGACCTTATTTCTTCTCCTCCCCAGCAAAATTCCTACCAGATACTTAAGGAAACCTTAATCAACAGATTATCCGCCAGCGAAGAGAGACGACTTGATAACCTTCTTTCCAATTCCGAAATAGGTGATTGCAAGCCATCTGATTTTTATAGATCTATGTTAAATGTTGTCGGAGGTTCACAAATGGTTAGTCAAGATTTAATTCTTAAACTGTGGAAGCGGAGACTACCGAAAACCATTATAGTTGCTCTAACCGCATCTGGTAAGGATAGTGTCAATGATCTTTTAGATATCGCTGACAAGATTTGGGAGACGTACCAAGCATCAAATATTTCAGCTTGTCATGAGATTATTAACAAACCTTCTACTAGTCAGGCATGTCACGTCTCTCAGTCTACAGCATTAACGAGAAATTCGCCAGAGGGTAACGACATTTTTATAAAACTTTTCAGCGATTTTTCAAATAATTGTCAAACTGTTCTTAATAAACTTGCGAGTAATCAAAAATCCATTGAAGAAAATATCAGTTATTTACAAAATAAAGTACAAAATTACCCTTCTAATTCCAACAACAATGATTATTGCAGTCATTGTAGAAATAGAGATCGATCAAGGAGTAGGTCCCATTCTCGTTTTTCACCTCGAAACAATTCCGTATGTTACTATCATCAGAGATTCCAAAAAAAGGCTCTGAAATGTGGTGGACCTTGGTGCCTTCTTTTCGACACATTTAAATCTCCTGATCCAAAAAACGACTAAAACCCACTATTTCGACGACAAATAGTGCAGATATTTCAAACAAAAGTCGTCGCCTTTTTATCTTTGACAAAAACAATAAATTAAAATTTCTTATCGATACAGGGGCCGATATTTCTGTAGTTCCACGTGACGTTTTTAAAGATTACAAAAAGGATAGCAACAACTTCTTAACTGCTGTTAATGGTTCTTCTATTTGTACTTATGGAAAAAAGATACTCAGATTGGATCTAGGTTTAAGAAGACATTTTTCTTTCATTTTTACAATCGCCGATATTTCTAGGCCAATCATTGGTGCAGATTTTTTATCACATTTTAACTTGATAGTCGATCTCCGAAACAGAAAACTCATTGATAGTCAAACTTCCTTTGCAATTTCCAGTGTATTTGTAAACACTGATACCCCTACACTCAAAATATTCTCGATTGAAAACGAATACACGAAGCTAGCTCAAAATTATCCTTATTTGTTTGCACCAGCGGACTTTTTCTCACCAGTCAAACATTCAGTCAAACATCACATAATTACTAAAGGACGCCTTCCGTTTTCTCGTCCACGACGTCTTAATCCTAATAAACATAATATTGCTAAAATCGAATTCGAACAAATGGTTGAACTTGGCATATGCAGACCGTCATCTTCTCCAGTAGCTTCTCCATTACACATGGTGCCCAAAAAAGATTCTTTCGAATGGCGACCTTGTGGCGACTATAGGCAACTCAACAATGTAACTGTCCCAGATAGGTACCCCTTACCCAATATTCAAGATTTTAATCAACACATACACGGATGTAAAATTTTTTCGAAAATTGACTTGGTTAGGGCTTACCACCAAATCCCGGTAGCAGACGAAGATGTTTATAAGACTGCCATAACTACCCCTTTTGGCCTATATGAATTTTTGAGAATGCCTTTCGGTATGCGAAATTCAGCACAAACGTTTCAACGTTTTATAAATGAAGTTGTTTCTGGTTTACCTTTTCTATTCGTGTATATAGATGATATATTAGTAGCAAGCAGAGATGAAAAAGAACATTTAGTACACCTAAAAACTCTATTTGAGCGACTCAATTCTTTTGGAGTTAATCTTAAACCAAATAAATGCATTTTTGGATCTCAAAAATTAATATTTCTTGGCCATACTGTTTCCTCTGATGGTATCCTCCCGTCAGAAGAACGTGTAGACATCATAAGAAATTTTCCACGTCCAAAAAATCTCAAACAACTACAACGTTTTGTAGGAATGATCAACTTCTATCACAGATTTATTAAAGACTTTGCTAAATCACTTATTCCTCTATATGAAGTAATTACTACATTGCAAAACCAATCCGATAAAACTATCAACCATTGGTCTGATGAATGTGAAAATAGTTTTGTGGATGTCAAAAACAAATTAGCCAATGCTACTATGCTTATCCATCCTTCTCTAAATGATCATATTTCTTTGACAGTAGATGCATCCAATACTTCTATAGGTGCCGTACTAGAACAGCTGCAAAACAAGAGATGGCAACCTATAGCTTACTTTTCAAAGAAACTCACTCTTACCGAAAGAAAATACTCTACTTTTGATCGTGAACTGTTAGCCATTTATGCATCCATCAAACATTTTAGATATTTTCTAGAAGGCCACGATTTTACAATTTATACCGACCATAAACCTCTTACTAAAGCTCTTACATCCTGTTCAGAAAAAAGCCCACGTCAATTTCGTTTCCTAGAATTTATTGCTCAATTTACCTCTGACATATGTCATATTCAAGGTAAGTCCAATGTGGTCGCTGATACCTTATCACGAGTTGACGATAGTATTTTCTGTTTAAATGAAAATTTAATTAATATAAAATCGTTGAAGGACTCTCAAAATACTGACATAGAATTAAAAAACCTTTTAAAAAATCAATCAACCAAAACACAAAACAAACACATATTAGAACTCATAAAAATTTCTCATGAGGATATAGAAATATGGTGTGAGTAGTTGTGATTGGCCAGTTCTGGACGGGAGGTAATGAGAGGTAATTAGTAATTATCATAAGTACCCACCCCCACCCTTCGCGCAATTAGCAAGTACCTCCCAATTACATCATGTACTGTAATAAGTGCAATTGCACAGTAAGTACCACCCAATTACATCATGTACTGTAATAAGTGCAATTGCACAGTAAGTACCTCCCAATTACCATGTACACGCCATACTGTAATGATTGTAATTGCATAATAAGTACCTCCCAATTACCCACAGGGTATACATCTCATTCTCCATACATATTAAAGTGTACGTACACCTTAGGTAGTAATTACTGTATGCAATGTAGTGTAGTGAATGTTATCTAAGTGCCTCCTAGTGATTACTGTTGGCAGCACGTCCTTAGCTCTCGGCCGGCGTGCCTAGAGTGCTTAGCTTGCGTTAGAGACGGTCGTGCTTAACCGAAATATCGAAGTAAGGGACTAAGAAGGGGTAGCCGGCGCCAGAGATAGACGCGCAATTACCATGTACACGCCATACTGTAATGATTGTAATTGCATAATAAGTACCTCCCAATTGCCCACAGGGTATGCATAGTGTAATGGATGTAATTACTTCATACATATATAGATGTAAGTATTCACTATGTATATCGGGTAGCATGTAACGAGCATAGTAAGTACCCCTTAGATAGTAATTACTAAGGTATAGGATATAGTGTAATGAGTTAAGTCTTAGTACATCTTAATGATTACTATGGTAGCATAGGGAAAATACGTCGGAGCATACCTAAACACATCCTTTACTCTCAACCGTCATAGCTATAGTGAAACGCTAGTCTCCAGCAGACGCGCAAGACGTAAACATCGATGGAAGGGATAGTTCCCCATTCTTCACAAAATAAGCGGGTACCTCTCAGGCTTGCATATTATGAATATGAGTTGCATAGTAAGTATTTTTCAGATACCCTATACACCATGTTTAATGAATATCATAAGTACCTCTCATCACCCCATACACATTGAAATGTAATGATTGTAGCTACCTTGTACATATAGTAATTTCTGTGCATCTCATGAAGTGTAATGAGTAATTTAAGTAGCTCTTGGTTATTACTATTGTAGCGTATATAGCATTTTGTATCCTAAGTACATTCTAAATAATAGACATATGTGGTGGATAAAGTCCGCACATCCTTGACTCTCGACCACCATGATTAGAGTGAGGAACCGGCCGGGCGCAAGCATACACGGCATGAATATCGAGGCAGGAACTTGGAAAAAGTGGGGGATTTAGTTAACAAGTACTTCTTAATTCTAAACCCACTGTACTGAGTCTAATTGCATAGTAAGAAACTTTCAATGTATAATGAGCATCGCAAATACTTTTCAATACTCCATTCACATATAGGTACCTTGTATGTATATCATGTGTAATAAGTTATAGTAGGTACTCCCCATTACTTCAAACACAATGAAGTGGTATGAGTGTAAGTACATTATGTATAGTTATTGCTATGTATATCATGAAGTGTAGTGAGTTTAAGATAAGTACCTCTTGGGTGTAACTACTATTGTACCGTACAGAGCGTGAATATCGAAGGAGCTTAAAAGAGGTGGGGGATTTTTGAGAGGATATATAGTAGCGTACGTATCCAAAAAGTTTAAACATCGAGAGCTTCCGCAGTGTATGGTTTCAAAACGGCTAAAAATATCTTATTTTAATACAAAATACATATAAAAACGGAAAAAAAATAACATCAGAATAATTAAAATATCTTTCTCAGGTGAAAGACACCAAAAATTTAAAACAAAAAAATAAGTAAAATGCAGACACATTGGCACACAGCGTTTTCAACTAAACTATTATGTTTTGATTAATGGAGATCTACGTATAATAATACGCAAATCTCGAACACAGGTAAAAAGTGCCGGGTCCTTTAGGCATCTAGTTGGGCTAAGTTTAGTAGAAATATGTGTTTTTTATGGTCGCCATCTATAACGAAGTTTAGGTAGTTCTTCTAGAGTAGGATCATGAGATATAGTAGAACCCTGTTTTTAATAGTTTTCGAATTATTTATTGTGGGTAGAAAACTACAATATTTAAAGAACAAAATAAGTAAATATTTGGTGAAATATTAAGCTGTATATTATAATTACTAAAATATCGAATGTTTATTGAATTAGTAGTCATTTATATACCAATGCTAGACTTTTTTTTTAATTGGATTCACAAAAATATCAAATAAATAATAAAAAGTGTAATTGTGGTATAATATTAAGCATCTGCGGTAAAGCCACTGTAAATATTTTTTACTTATATAGTATACACATTATTTCATTAAAAATTTCTAAAATTTTATTGTAAGTATAACTTGACCCATATTTGTTCCTTTAATAACGGCCATATATTGTTTCACATTATTACGATAGATGGATAATGTATTCCGCTAAGCTCTGGCCTAATGCCGCCTTCTTAAAATCAAATGAATAGTATAAGAAAAACGATGAAGGCAGCAGTCTTTACCTCGAATATGATACATGTAAGTTGGACTTGCACACATTTTGTGAGAAGATAGTTAGTTACCCTAGGTATGAAAACTTTCTTGAAAGATATCTTACCATACATAACCACACAAATAAGGAGCAAACACGGATTAATGGAAGAGCCACAGTCAGATGATGAAATCGATTGGAGATTACTTACATATCTATATTTATAATTAGAATATAAATAAAACAATATACACAGTTTTAATGTTGTTTTTCTTTAGAAAAGGTTACACGTTATTATTTTTGTTAAAAGTGAACACAAGTATAATTTCAGATATATAAAATAAGAAAAAAGTTTGTATTTCATTGAAAAATACATTATCTTTGACACAGGATTAAGCCTTTCATATATAGCCAAATATTTGATATGACTAGACATAGTCTGCGCCTAATAGTTATTCTGACTGATTATTACCAAGTATGGAATCATTCCCATATCATGGGGCTGTCAGAAATATGTTCTCTGCAGGAGGTGCGAACAAGAAGATAAGACCATCAAGCATATCCGCTACTATTGCCCAACGCTTTCATTTATTAGAAAATTTATGTTTGGAGGGTATCACCTAATACCGGCCAATATAAGGGAAGCACACAACTCTTGGAGATGTCAACTACATTAATTCATTTTGTATGAAGAAATGTTTCTATTCATAGCGATGCCATTTCAAATAATATTGACGTCACAGTGTACTTTAAATGGGAAATCTCAATTGCGGCCTCTATCAAACATACTACAAATTTCGGTTCGAAAAAAAAAAATTAATTAAAAACGTACGCAAACTATGCGTTTTCGTTAATGACATATGTATTTCTTACTTAATATGAGCATATTATAATAGCTACATAAAAAATTAAAACATACAGAAAAAATGCAATATCTTTCAGGCAGGATTGGGTCTTTTCATATATAGTCAAATACTTGACTATGGCTGGTCATTGTCCAAGTATGGCAGCATTTTCATATTGATGGGGCTCTCAGAATACACACTGCAAGGAGTGCGAATAAGAAGATGAGACCATCGAGCATATCCCCCCTTCGATTTATTAAAATATTTGTATTTAGCGAATATCGGCGCTAACACCGACCGATTTGAAATAAGCTCCTCTTAGCGACGTTGTCACCTACATTAAATCTGTAGATTGGCTCACGAAGCTTGGTGCATATCATCTTAGAAGGATGCACAATGGGCCCTAATGAGGCTTAAATGTCGTGAGGTAACCCACCCTCCCATACGTTACATGTGCCTTTCATGTATAAAAAACACCAAAAAAGTCAAATAACTGACAAACAATAAGTAAAGCTCAAAAAAATAATTAATTTCAATACAAAATACATACAAAAATGGAAAATAACATCAGAATAATTACAATATCTTTCTTATTTGAAAGACATCAAAAATTTAAATTTAAAACAAAAAGTAAGTAAAACGCAGACACATTGGCACACAATGTGTTGATGAAACTACTAAGGTTTTCGATTTCAATGCTCTGCCCGCAGAGAGTACGCATAAAAGATACCGGTTACTTTTTAGATTAAAAAGTAACTGGTATCGACATATCTCCCACCGTTCGTATGCTCTCAGAACAAGCCAAGAGTGGAATCGAAAAAGCTATAAAAATTCTATCTATTGTGTTTGGATTAAAGGAGATCTACGTTACGCAAACCTCAAATCAGGTAGAAAATGGGTCCTGCTCTTAAGGTATTTAGATCGGCCTT
This sequence comes from Psylliodes chrysocephalus, assembly GCA_927349885.1. Taxonomy (NCBI): domain Eukaryota; kingdom Metazoa; phylum Arthropoda; class Insecta; order Coleoptera; family Chrysomelidae; genus Psylliodes; species Psylliodes chrysocephalus. Next base: position 419 of record OV651824.1, on the reverse strand, counting down.
GATTAGTAGAAATATGTATTTTTTATGGTCGCCATCTATAACGAAGTTTAGGCAGTCCTTCTAGAGAAGAGTGGTCAGATTTAGTAGAACCCTGCTTTTAATAGTTTTCAAGATTTTTATTGTAGGTAGAAAACTACAATATTTTGAGAACAAAATAAGTAAATATTTGATGAAATATTAAGCTGTATATTATAATTACTAAAATATCGAATGCATATTGAATTAATAGTCATTTATATACATATGCTAGGCTTTTTTTAAATTAAATTCACAAAAATATCTAGAATCCAGTCCTTTATAAGATAACAGGTGACAAATAAATATTTAAATAAATATTTAGATATAGGTATATTATAATTACTAAAATATCGAATGCATATTAAATTAGTAGTCACATATATTACTTGAAGGTGATGGAG
>OV651823.1:43738084-43785328 GCA_927349885.1 Psylliodes chrysocephalus | reverse complement strand
GAAAATGTTTTGAATTTCGTTTTAAAAAATTACTCTAAATAAGTTTAAAATAACAGAACTACATTATAAAATAGATGAGAAAGCTAGATAGATGAAAACTAGTTCAATAATATTTATAATTTTCAAAATATTTTAAAAACTAGTTAAATTACGGAGATCGAAAGTTTCAAAATTCAAGTTTTAAAAAATGACTCTAATTAGGTTTAAAATACCAAAAATTCATTTTAAAATATATAAAAAAGCTCAATAGGCCAAACCAATTCTAAGAATATATTAAAATATTTTAAAAATTTAAAAAGTAGTCGAATTTCGGAAACAAACGTTTTGAATTTTGTTTTAAAAAAATACTCTAAATAGGTTTAAAATAACAAAACTTGGTTTGGTGGTTTGGTGGTTTGGTGGTTTGGTGGTTTGGTGGTTTGGTGGTTTGGTGGTTTGGTGGTTTGGTGGTTTGGTGGTGTGGTGGTTTGGTGGTTTGGTGGTTTGGTGGTTTGGTGGTTTGGTGGTTTAGTGGTTTGGTGGTTTGGTGGTTTGGTGGTTTGGTGGTTTGGTGGTTTGGTGGTTTGGTGGTTTGGTGGTTTGGTGGTTTGGTGGTTTGGTGGTTTGGTGGTTTGGTGGTTTGGTGGTTTGGTGGTTTGGTGGTTTGGTGGTTTGGTGGTTTGGTGGTTTGGTGGTTTGGTGGTTTGGTGGTTTGGTGGTTTGGTGGTTTGGTGGTTTGGTGGTTTGGTGGTTTGGTGGTTTGGTGGTTTGGTGGTTTGGTGGTTTGGTGGTTTGGTGGTTTGGTGGTTTGGTGGTTTGGTGGTTTGGTGGTTTGGTGGTTTGGTGGTTTGGTGGTTTGGTGGTTTGGTGGTTTGGTGGTTTGGTGGTTTGGTGGTTTGGTGGTTTGGTGGTTTGGTGGTTTGGTGGTTTGGTGGTTTGGTGGTTTGGTGGTTTGGTGGTTTGGTGGTTTGGTGACTTGGTGATTTGGTGGAGTAGATGAAAAAGCTAGATAGATGGAAACTAGTCCAATAATATCTATAATTTTAAAATATTTTGAAAACTAGTTGAATTACGGAGATCGAAACTTTTAAAATTTAAGTTTTAAAAAAATGACTAATTAGGTTTAAAATATCTAAAATTTATTATAAAATATATAACAAAGCTGAATAGGCCAAACCAATTCCAAGAACATATAATATTTTAAAAATTTAAAAATTAGTCGAATATCGGAAAATGTTTTGAATTTCGTTTTAAAAAATTACTCTAAATAGGTTTAAAATAACAGAACTACATTATAAAATAGATGAGAAAGCTAGATAGATGAAAACTAGTTCAATAATATTTATAATTTTCAAAATATTTTAAATACTAGTTAAATTACGGAGATCGAAAGTTTCAAAATTCAAGTTTTAAAAAATGACTCTAATTAGGTTTAAAATACCAAAAATTCATTTTAAAATATATAAAAAAGCTCAATAGGCCAAACCAATTCTAAGAATATATTAAAATATTTTAAAAATTTAAAAAGTAGTCGAATTTCGGAAACAAACGTTTTGAATTTCGTTTTAAAAAAATACTCTAAATAGGTTTAAAATAAAACTTGGTTTGGTGATTTGGTGGTTTGGTTGTTTGGTGGTTTGGTGGTTTGGTGGTTTGGTGGTTTGGCGGTTTGGTGGTTTGGTGGTTTGGTGGTTTGGTGGTTTGGTGGTTTGGTGGTTTGGTGGTTTGGTACTTTGGTGGTTTTATGGTTTGGTTGTTTGGTGGTTTGGTGGTTTGGTGGTTTGGTGGTTTGGTGGTTTGGTGGTTTGGTGGTTTGGTGGTTTGGTGGTTTGGTGGTTTGGTGGTTTGGTGGTTTGGTGGTTTGGTGGTTTGGTGGTTTGGTGGTTTGGTGGTTTGGTGGTTTGGTGGTTTGGTGGTTTGGTGGTTTGGTGGTTTGGTGGTTTGGTGGTTTGGTGGTTTGGTGGTTTGGTGGTTTGGTGGTTTGGTGGTTTGGTGGTTTAATGGTATGGTGGTTTGGTGGTTTGGTGGTTTGGTGGTTTGGTGGTTTGGTGGTTTGGTGACTTGGTGATTTGGTGGAGTAGATGAAAAAGCTAGATAGATGGAAACTAGTCCAATAATATTTATAATTTTAAAATATTTTGAAAACTAGTTGAATTACGGAGATCGAAACTTTTAAAATTTAAGTTTTAAAAAATGACTAATTAGGTTTAAAATATCTAAAATTTATTATAAAATATATAACAAAGCTGAATAGGCCAAACCAATTCCAAGAACATATAATATTTTAAAAATTTAAAAATTAGTTGAATATCGGAAAATGTTTTGAATTTCGTTTTAAAAAATTACTCTAAATAAGTTTAAAATAACAGAACTACATTATAAAATAGATGAGAAAGCTAGATAGATGAAAACTAGTTCAATAATATTTATAATTTTCAAAATATTTTAAATACTAGTTAAATTACGGAGATCGAAAGTTTCAAAATTCAAGTTTAAAAAATGACTCTAATTAGGTTTAAAATACCAAAAATTCATTTTAAAATATATAAAAAAGCTCAATAGGCCAAACCAATTCTAAGAATATATTAAAATATTTTAAAAATTTAAAAAGTAGTCGAATTTCGGAAACAAACGTTTTGAATTTTGTTTTAAAAAAATACTCTAAATAGGTTTAAAATAACAAAACTTGGTTTGGTGGTTTGGTGGTTTGGTGGTTTGGTGGTTTGGTGGTTTGGTGGTTTGGTGGTTTGGTGGTTTGGTGGTTTGGTGGGTTGGTGGTGTGGTGGTTTGGTGGTTTGGTGGTTTGGTGGTTTGGTGGTTTAGTGGTTTGGTGGTTTGGTGGTTTGGTGGTTTGGTGGTTTGGTGGTTTGGTGGTTTGGTGGTTTGGTGGTTTGGTGGTTTGGTGGTTTGGTGGTTTGGTGGTTTGGTGGTTTGGTGGTTTGGTGGTTTGGTGGTTTGGTGGTTTGGTGGTTTGGTGGTTTGGTGGTTTGGTGGTTTGGTGGTTTGGTGGTTTGGTGGTTTGGTGGTTTGGTGGTTTGGTGGTTTGGTGGTTTGGTGGTTTGGTGGTTTGGTGGTTTGGTGGTTTGGTGGTTTGGTGGTTTGGTGGTTTGGTGGTTTGGTGGTTTGGTGGTTTAATGGTATGGTGGTTTGGTGGTTTGGTGGTTTGGTGGTTTGGTGGTTTGGTGGTTTGGTGGTTTGGTGACTTGGTGATTTGGTGGAGTAGATGAAAAAGCTAGATAGATGGAAACTAGTCCAATAATATTTATAATTTTAAAATATTTTGAAAACTAGTTGAATTACGGAGATCGAAACTTTTAAAATTCAAGTTTTAAAAAATGACTAATTAGGTTTAAAATATCTAAAATTTATTATAAAATATATAACAAAGCTGAATAGGCCAAACCAATTCCAAGAACATATAATATTTTAAAAATTTAAAAATTAGTCGAATATCGGAAAATGTTTTGAATTTCGTTTTAAAAAATTACTCTAAATAGGTTTAAAATAACAGAACTACATTATAAAATAGATGAGAAAGCTAGATAGATGAAAACTAGTTCAATAATATTTATAATTTTCAAAATATTTTAAATACTAGTTAAATTACGGAGATCGAAAGTTTCAAAATTCAAGTTTTAAAAAATGACTCTTATTAGGTTTAAAATACCAAAAATTCATTTTAAAATATATAAAAAAGCTCAATAGGCCAAACCAATTCTAAGAATATATTAAAATATTTTAAAACTTTAAAAAGTAGTCGAATTTCGGAAACAAACGTTTTGAATTTTGTTTTAAAAAAATACTCTAAATAGGTTTAAAATAACAAAACTTGGTTTGGTGGTTTGTTGGTTTGGTGGTTGGTGGTTTGGTGGTTTGGTGGTTTGGTGTGTTTGGTGGTTTGGTGGTTTGGTGGTTTGGTGGTTTGGTGGTTTGGTGGTTTGGTGGTTTGGTGGTTTGGTGGTTTGGTGGTTTGGTGGTTTGGTGGTTTGGTGGTTTGGTGGTTTGGTGGTTTGGTGGTTTGGTGGTTTGGTGGTTTGGTGGTTTGGTGGTTTGGTGGTTTGGTGGTTTGGTGGTTTGGTGGTTTGGTGGTTTGGTGGTTTGGTGGTTTGGTGGTTTGGTGGTTTGGTGGTTTGGTGGTTTGGTGGTTTGGTGGTTTGGTGGTTTGGTGGTTTGGTGGTTTGGTGGTTTGGTGGTTTGGTGGTTTGGTGGTTTGGTGGTTTGGTGGTTTGGTGGTTTGGTGGTTTGGTGGTTTGGTGGTTTGGTGGTTTGGTGGTTTGGTGGTTTGGTGGTTTGGTGGTTTGGTGGTTTGGTGGTTTGGTGGTTTGGTGGTTTGGTGGTTTGGTGGTTTGGTGGTTTGGTGTTTGGTGGTTTGGTGGTTTGGTGGTTTGGTGGTTTGGTGGTTGGTGGTTTGGTGGTTTGGTGGTTTGGTGGTTTGGTGGTTTGGTGGTTTGGTGGTTTGGTGGTTTGGTGGTTTGGTGGTTTGGTGGTTTGGTGGTTTGGTGGTTTGGTGGTTTGGTGGTTTGGTGGTTTGGTGGTTTGGTGGTTTGGTGGTTTGGTGGTTTGGTGGTTTGGTGGTTTGGTGGTTTGGTGGTTTGGTGGTTTGGTGGTTTGGTGGTTTGGTGGTTTGGTGGTTTGGTGGTTTGGTGGTTTGGTGGTTTGGTGGTTTGGTGGTTTGGTGGTTTGGTGGTTTGGTGGTTTGGTGGTTTGGTGGTTTGGTGGTTTGGTGGTTTGGTGGTTTGGTGGTTTGGTGGTTTGGTGGTTTGGTGGTTTGGTGGTTTGGTGGTTTGGTGGTTTGGTGTTTGGTGGTTTGGTGGTTTGGTGGTTTGGTGGTTTGGTGGTTTGGTGGTTTGGTGGTTTGGTGGTTTGGTGGTTTGGTGGTTTGGTGGTTGGTGGTTTGGTGGTTTGGTGGTTTGGTGGTTTGGTGGTTTGGTGGTTTGGTGGTTTGGTGGTTTGGTGGTTTGGTGGTTTGGTGGTTTGGTGGTTTGGTGGTTTGGTGGTTTGGTGGTTTGGTGGTTTGGTGGTTTGGTGGTTTGGTGGTTGGTGGTTTGGTGGTTTGGTGGTTTGGTGGTTGGTGGTTTGGTGGTTGGTGGTTTGGTGGTTTGGTGGTTTGGTGGTTTGGTGGTTTGGGTGGTTTGGTGGTTTGGTGGTTTGGTGGTTTGGTGGTTTGGTGGTTTGGTGGTTTGGTGGTTTGGTGGTTTGGTGGTTTGGTGGTTTGGTGGTTTGGTGGTTTGGTGGTTTGGTGGTTTGGTGGTTTGGTGGTTTGGTGGTTTGGTGGTTTGGTGGTTTGGTGGTTGGTGGTTTGGTGGTTTGGTGGTTTGGTGGTTTGGTGGTTTGGTGGTTTGGTGGTTTGGTGGTTTGGTGGTTTGGTGGTTTGGTGGTTTGGTGGTTTGGTGGGGTTGGTGGTTTGGTGGTTTGGGGGGTGGGTGGGTTGGTGGTGGTGGTTTGGTGGTTGGTGGTTTAATGGTATGGTGGTTTGGTGGTTTGGTGGTTTGGTGGTTTGGTGGTTTGGTGGTTTGGTGGTTGGTGGTTTGGTGGTTTGGTGGTTTGGTGGTTTGGTGGTTTGGTGACTTGGTGATTTGGTGGAGTAGATGAAAAAGCTAGATAGATGGAAACTAGTCCAATAATATTTATAATTTTAAAATATTTTGAAAACTAGTTGAATTACGGAGATCGAAACTTTTAAAATTCAAGTTTTAAAAAATGACTAATTAGGTTTAAAATATCTAAAATTTATTATAAAATATATAACAAAGCTGAATAGGCCAAACCAATTCCAAGAACATATAATATTTTAAAAATTTAAAAATTAGTCGAATATCGGAAAATGTTTTGAATTTCGTTTTAAAAAATTACTCTAAATAGGTTTAAAATAACAGAACTACATTATAAAATAGATGAGAAAGCTAGATAGATGAAAACTAGTTCAATAATATTTATAATTTTCAAAATATTTTAAATACTAGTTAAATTACGGAGATCGAAAGTTTCAAAATTCAAGTTTTAAAAAAATGACTCTAATTAGGTTTAAAATACCAAAAATTCATTTTAAAATATATAAAAAAGCTCAATAGGCCAAACCAATTCTAAGAATATATTAAAATATTTTAAAAATTTAAAAAGTAGTCGAATTTCGGAAACAAACGTTTTGAATTTTGTTTTAAAAAAATACTCTAAATAGGTTTAAAATAACAAAACTTGGTTTGGTGGTTTGTTGGTTTGGTGGTTTGGTGTTTTGGTGGTTTGGTGGTTTGGTGGTTTGGTGGTTTGGTGGTTTGGTGGTTTGGTGGTTTGGTGGTTTGGTGGTTTGGTGGTTTGGTGGTTTGGTGGTTTGGTGGTTTGGTGGTTTGGTGGTTTGGTGGTTTGGTGGTTTGGTGGTTTGGTGGTTTGGTGGTTTGGTGGTTTGGTGGTTGGTGGTTTGGTGGTTTGGTGGTTTGGTGGTTTGGTGGTTTGGTGGTTTGGTGGTTTGGTGGTTTGGTGGTTTGGTGGTTTGGTGGTTTGGTGGTTTGGTGGTTTGGTGGTTTGGTGGTTTGGTGGTTTGGTGGTTTGGTGGTTTGGTGGTTTGGTGGTTTGGTGGTTTGGTGGTTGGTGGTTTGGTGGTTTGGTGGTTTGGTGGTTTGGTGGTTTGGTGGTTTGGTGGTTTGGTGGTTTGGTGGTTTGGTGGTTTGGTGGTTTGGTGGTTTGGTGGTTTGGTGGTTTGGTGGTTTGGTGGTTTGGTGGTTTGGTGGTTTGGTGGTTTGGTGGTTTGGTGGTTTGGTGGTTTGGTGGTTTGGTGGTTTGGTGGCTTGGTGATTTGGTGGAGTAGATGAAAAAGCTAGATAGATGGAAACTAGTCCAATAATATTTATAATTTTCAAAATATTTTAAATACTAGTTAAATTACGGAGATCGAAAGTTTCAAAATTCAAGTTTAAAAAATGACTCTAATTAGGTTTAAAATACCAAAAATTCATTTTAAAATATATAAAAAAGCTCAATAGGCCAAACCAATTCTAAGAATATATTAAAATATTTTAAAAATTTAAAAAGTAGTCGAATTTCGGAAACAAACGTTTTGAATTTTGTTTTAAAAAAATACTCTAAATAGGTTTAAAATAACAAAACTTGGTTTGGTGGTTTGGTGGTTTGTTGGTTTGGTGGTTTGGTGGTTTGGTGGTTTGGTGGTTTGTGGTTTGGTGGTTTGGTGGTTTGGTGGTTTGGTGGTTTGGTGGTTTGGTGGTTTGGTGGTTGGTGGTTTGGTGGTTTGGTGGTTTGGTGGTTTGGTGGTTTGGTGGTTTGGTGGTTTGGTGGTTTGTGGTGGTTTGGTGGTTTGGTGGTTTGGTGGTTTGGTGGTTTGGTGGTTTGGTGGTTTGGTGGTTTGGTGGTTTGGTGGTTTGGTGGTTTGGTGGTTTGGTGGTTTGGTGGTTTGGTGGTTTGGTGGTTTGGTGGTTTGGTGGTTTGGTGGTTTGGTGTTTGGTGGTTTGGTGGTTTGGTGGTTTGGTGGTTTGGTGGTTTGGTGGTTTGGTGGTTTGGTGGTTTGGTGGTTTGGTGGTTTGGTGGTTTGGTGGTTTGGTGTTTGGTGGTTTGGTGGTTTGGTGGTTTGGTGGTTTGGTGGTTTGGTGGTTTGGTGGTTTGGTGGTTTGGTGGTTTGGTGGTTTGGTGGTTTGGTGGTTTGGTGGTTTTTGGTTGGTGGTTTGGTGGTTTGGTGGGTTTGGTGGTTTGGTGGTTTGGTGGTTTGGTGGTTTGGTGGTTTGGTGGTTTGGTGGTTTGGTGGTTTGGTGGTTTGGTGGTTTGGTGGTTGGTGGTTTGGTGGTTTGGTGGTTTGGTGGTTTGGTGGTTTGGTGGTTTGGTGGTTTGGTGGTTTGGTGGTTGGTGGTTTGGTGGTTTGGTGGTTTGGTGGTTTGGTGGTTTGGTGGTTGGTGGTTTGGTGGTTTGGTGGTTTGGTGGTTTGGTGGTTTGGTGGTTTGGTGGTTTGGTGGTTTGGTGGTTTGGTGGTTTGGTGGTTTGGTGGTTTGGTGGGTTGGTGGTTGGTGGTTTGGTGGTTGGTGGTTTGGTGGTTGGTGGTTTGGTGGTTTGGTGGTTTGGTGGTTTGGTGGTTTGGTGGTTTGGTGTTTAATGGTATGGTGGTTTGGTGGTTTGGTGGTTTGGTGGTTTGGTGGTTTGGTGGTTTGGTGGTTTGGTGGTTTGGTGGTTTGGTGACTTGGTGATTTGGTGGAGTAGATGAAAAAGCTAGATAGATGGAAACTAGTCCAATAATATTTATAATTTTAAAATATTTTGAAAACTAGTTGAATTACGGAGATCGAAACTTTTAAAATTCAAGTTTTAAAAATGACTAATTAGGTTTAAAATATCTAAAATTTATTATAAAATATATAACAAAGCTGAATAGGCCAAACCAATTCCAAGAACATATAATATTTTAAAAATTTAAAAATTAGTCGAATATCGGAAAATGTTTTAAATTTCGTTTTAAAAAATTACTCTAAATAGGTTTAAAATAACAGAACTACATTATAAAATAGATGAGAAAGCTAGATAGATGAAAACTAGTTCAATAATATTTATAATTTTCAAAATATTTTAAATACTAGTTAAATTACGGAGATCGAAAGTTTCAAAATTCAAGTTTTAAAAAATGACTCTAATTAGGTTTAAAATACCAAAAATTCATTTTAAAATATATAAAAAAGCTCAATAGGCCAAACCAATTCTAAGAATATATTAAAATATTTTAAAAATTTAAAAAAGTAGTCGAATTTCGGAAACAAACGTTTTGAATTTTGTTTTAAAAAAATACTCTAAATAGGTTTAAAATAACAAAACTTGGTTTGGTGGTTTGTTGGTTTGGTGGTTTGGTGGTTTGGTGGTTTGGTGGTTTGGTGGTTTGGTGGTTTGGTGGTTTGGTGGTTTGGTGGTTTGGTGGTTTGGTGGTTTGGTGGTTTGGTGGTTTGGTGGTTTGGTGGTTTGGTGGTTTGGTGGTTTGGTGGTTTGGTGGTTTGGTGGTTTGGTGGTTTGGTGGTTTGGTGGTTTGGTGGTTTGGTGGTTTGGTGGTTTGGTGGTTTGGTGGTTTGTTGGTTTGGTGGTTTGGTGGTTTGGTGGTTTGGTGGTTTGGTGGTTTGGTGGTTTGGTGGTTTGGTGGTTTGGTGGTTTGGTGGTTTGGTGATTTGGTGGTTTGGTGGTTTGGTGGTTTGGTGGTTTGGTGGTTTGGTGGTTTGGTGGTTTGGTGGTTTGGTGGTTTGGTGGTTTGGTGGTTTGGTGGTTTGGTGGTTTGGTGGTTTGGTGGCTTGGTGATTTGGTGGAGTAATTGAAAAAGCTAGATAGATGGAAACTAGTCCAATAATATTTATAATTTTAAAATATTTTAAAAACTAGTTGAATTACGGAGATCGAAACTTTTAAAATTCAAGTTTTAAAAAATGACTCTAATTAGGTTTAAAATATCTAAAATTTATTATAAAATATATAACAAAGCTGAATAGGCCAAACCAATTCCAAGAACATATAATATTTTAAAAATTTAAAAATTAGTCGAATATCGGAAAATGTTTTGAATTTCGTTTTAAAAAATTACTCTAAATAGGTTTAAAATAACAGAACTACATTATAAAATAGATGAGAAAGCTAGATAGATGAAAACTAGTTCAATAATATTTATAATTTTCAAAATATTTTAAAAACTAGTTAAATTACGGAGATCGAAAGTTTCAAAATTCAAGTTTTAAAAAATGACTCTAATTAGGTTTAAAATACCAAAAATTCATTTTAAAATATATAAAAAAGCTCAATAGGCCAAACCAATTCTAAGAATATATTAAAATATTTTAAAAATTTAAAAAGTAGTCGAATTTCGGAAACAAACGTTTTGAATTTTGTTTTAAAAAAAATACTCTAAATAGGTTTAAAATAACAAAACTTGGTTTGGTGGTTTGGTGGTTTGTTGGTTTGGTGGTTTGGTGGTTTGGTGGTTTGGTGGTTTGGTGGTTTGGTGGTTTGGTGGTTTGGTGGTTTGGTGGTTTGGTGGTTTGGTGGTTTGGTGGTTTGGTGGTTTGGTGGTTTGGTGGTTTGGTGGTTTGGTGGTTTGGTGGTTTGGTGGTTTGGTGGTTTGGTGGTTTGGTGGTTTGGTGGTTTGGTGGTTTGGTGGTTTGGTGGTTTGGTGGTTTGGTGGTTTGGTGGTTTGGTGGTTTGGTGGTTTGGTGGTTTGGTGGTTTGGTGGTTTGGTGGTTTGGTGGTTTGGTGGTTTGGCGGTTTGGTGGTTTGGTGGTTTGGTGGTTTGGTGGTTTGGTGGTTTGGTGGTTTGGTGGTTTGGTGGTTTGGTGGTTTGGTGGTTTGGTGGTTTGGTGGTTTGGTGGTTTGGTGGTTTGGTGGTTTGGTGGTTTGGTGGTTTGGTGGTTTGGTGGATTGGTGGTTTGGTGGTTTGGTGGTTTGGTGGTTTGGTGGTTTGGTGGTTTGGTGGTTTGGTGGTTTGGTGGTTTGGTGGTTTGGTGGTTTGGTGGTTTGGTGGTTTGGTGGTTTGGTGGTTTGGTGGTTTGGTGGTTTGGTGGTTTGGTGGTTTGGTGGTTTGGTGGTTTGGTGGTTTGGTGGTTTGGTGGTTTGGTGGTTTGGTGGTTTGGTGGTTTGGTGGTTTGGTGGTTTGGTGGTTTGGTGGTTTGGTGGTTTGGTGGTTTGGTGGTTTGGTGGTTTGGTGGTTTGGTGGTTTGGTGGTTTGGTGGTTTGGTGGTTTGGTGGTTTGGTGGTTTGGTGGTTTAATGGTATGGTGGTTTGGTGGTTTGGTGGTTTGGTGGTTTGGTGGTTTGGTGGTTTGGTGGTTTGGTGGTTTGGTGGTTTGGTGGTTTGGTGGTTTGGTGGTTTGGTGGTTTGGTGGTTTGGTGGTTTGGTGACTTGGTGATTTGGTGGAGTAGATGAAAAAGCTAGATAGATGGAAACTAGTCCAATAATATTTATAATTTTAAAATATTTTGAAAACTAGTTGAATTACGGAGATCGAAACTTTTAAAATTGAAGTTTTAAAAAATGACTAATTAGGTTTAAAATATCTAAAATTTATTATAAAATATATAACAAAGCTGAATAGGCCAAACCAATTCCAAGAACATATAATATTTTAAAAATTTAAAAATTAGTCGAATATCGGAAAATGTTTTGAATTTCGTTTTAAAAAATTACTCTAAATAGGTTTAAAATAACAGAACTACATTATAAAATAGATGAGAAAGCTAGATAGATGAAAACTAGTTCAATAATATTTATAATTTTCAAAATATTTTAAATACTAGTTAAATTACGGAGATCGAAAGTTTCAAAATTCAAGTTTTAAAAAATGACTCTAATTAGGTTTAAAATACCAAAAATTCATTTTAAAATATATAAAAAAGCTCAATAGGCCAAACCAATTCTAAGAATATATTAAAATATTTTAAAAATTTAAAAAGTAGTCGAATTTCGGAAACAAACGTTTTGAATTTTGTTTTAAAAAAAATACTCTAAATAGGTTTAAAATAACAAAACTTGGTTTGGTGGTTTGTTGGTTTGGTGTTTTGGTGGTTTGGTGGTTTGGTGGTTTGGTGGTTTGGTGGTTTGGTGGTTTGGTGGTTTGGTGGTTTGGTGGTTTGGTGGTTTGGTGGTTTGGTGGTTTGGTGGTTTGGTGGTTTGGTGGTTTGGTGGTTTGGTGGTTTGGTGGTTTGGTGGTTTGGTGGTTTGGTGGTTTGGTGGTTTGGTGGTTTGGTGGTTTGGTGGTTTGGTGGTTTGGTGGTTTGGTGGTTTGGTGGTTTGGTGGTTTGGTGGTTTGGTGGTTTGGTGGTTTGGTGGTTTGGTGGTTTGGTGGTTTGGTGGTTTGGTGGTTTGGTGGTTTGGTGGTTTGGTGGTTTGGTGGTTTGGTGGTTTGGTGGTTTGGTGGTTTGGTGGTTTGGTGTTTGGTGGTTTGGTGGTTTGGTGGTTTGGTGGTTTGGTGGTTTGGTGGTGGTTTGATGGTTTGGTGGTTTGGTGGTTTGGTGGTTTGGTGGTTTGGTGGTTTGGTGGTTTGGTGGTTTGGTGGTTTGGTGGTTTGGTGGCTTGGTGATTTGGTGGAGTAATTGAAAAAGCTAGATAGATGGAAACTAGTCCAATAATATTTATAATTTTAAAATATTTTGAAAACTAGTTGAATTACGGAGATCGAAACTTTTAAAATTCAAGTTTTAAAAAATGACTCTAATTAGGTTTAAAATATCTAAAATTTATTATAAAATATATAACAAAGCTAAATAGGCCAAACCAATTCCAAGAACATATAATATTTTAAAAATTTAAAAATTAGTCGAATATCGGAAAATGTTTTGAATTTCGTTTTAAAAAATTACTCTAAATAGGTTTAAAATAACAGAACTACATTATAAAATAGATGAGAAAGCTAGATAGATGAAAACTAGTTCAATAATATTTATAATTTTCAAAATATTTTAAATACTAGTTAAATTACGGAGATCGAAAGTTTCAAAATTCAAGTTTTAAAAAATGACTCTAATTAGGTTTAAAATACCAAAAATTCATTTTAAAATATATAAAAAAGCTCAATAGGCCAAACCAATTCTAAGAATATATTAAAATATTTTAAAAATTTAAAAAGTAGTCGAATTTCGGAAACAAACGTTTTGAATTTTGTTTTAAAAAAATACTCTAAATAGGTTTAAAATAACAAAACTTGGTTTGGTGGTTTGGTGGTTTGTTGGTTTGGTGGTTTGGTGGTTTGGTGGTTTGGTGGTTTGGTGGTTTGGTGGTTTGGTGGTTTGGTGGTTTGGTGGTTTGGTGGTTTGGTGGTTTGGTGGTTTGGTGGTTTGGTGGTTTGGTGGTTTGGTGGTTTGGTGGTTTGGTGGTTTGGTGGTTTGGTGGTTTGGTGGTTTGGTGGTTTGGTGGTTTGGTGGTTTGGTGGTTTGGTGGTTTGGTGGTTTGGTGGTTTGGTGGTTTGGTGGTTTGGTGGTTTGGTGGTTTGGTGGTTTGGTGGTTTGGTGGTTTGGTGGTTTGGTGGTTTGGTGGTTTGGTGGTTTGGTGGTTTGGTGGTTTGGTGGTTTGGTGGTTTGGTGGTTTGGTGGTTTGGTGGATTGGTGGTTTGGTGGTTTGGTGGTTTGGTGGTTTGGTGGTTTGGTGGTTTGGTGGTTTGGTGGTTTTTTGGTTTGGTGGTTTGGTGGTTTGGTGGTTTGGTGGTTTGGTGGTTTGGTGGTTTGGTGGTTTGGTGGTTTGGTGGTTTGGTGGTTTGGTGGTTTGGTGGTTTGGTGGTTTGGTGGTTTGGTAGTTTGGTGGTTTGGTGGTTTGGTGGTGGTTTGGTGGTTTGGTGGTTTGGTGGTTTGGTGGTTTGGTGGTTTGGTGGTTTGGTGGTTTGGTGGTTTGGTGGTTTGGTGGTTTGGTGGTTTGGTGGTTTGGTGGTTTGGTGGTTTGGTGGTTTGGTGGTTTGGTGGTTTGGTGGTTTGGTGGTTTGGTGGTTTAATGGTATGGTGGTTTGGTGGTTTGGTGGTTTGGTGGTTTGGTGGTTTGGTGGTTTGGTGGTTTGGTGGTTTGGTGGTTTGGTGGTTTGGTGGTTTGGTGGTTTGGTGGTTTGGTGGTTTGGTGGTTTGGTGACTTGGTGATTTGGTGGAGTAGATGAAAAAGCTAGATAGATGGAAACTAGTCCAATAATATTTATAATTTTAAAATATTTTGAAAACTAGTTGAATTACGGAGATCGAAACTTTTAAAATTCAAGTTTTAAAAAATGACTAATTAGGTTTAAAATATCTAAAATTTATTATAAAATATATAACAAAGCTGAATAGGCCAAACCAATTCCAAGAACATATAATATTTTAAAAATTTAAAAATTAGTCGAATATCGGAAAATGTTTTGAATTTCGTTTTAAAAAATTACTCTAAATAGGTTTAAAATAACAGAACTACATTATAAAATAGATGAGAAAGCTAGATAGATGAAAACTAGTTCAATAATATTTATAATTTTCAAAATATTTTAAAAACTAGTTAAATTACGGAGATCGAAAGTTTCAAAATTCAAGTTTTAAAAAATGACTCTAATTAGGTTTAAAATACCAAAAATTCATTTTAAAATATATAAAAAAGCTCAATAGGCCAAACCAATTCTAAGAATATATTAAAATATTTTAAAAATTTAAAAAGTAGTCGAATTTCGGAAACAAACGTTTTGAATTTTGTTTTAAAAAAATACTCTAAATAGGTTTAAAATAACAAAACTTGGTTTGGTGGTTTGTTGGTTTGGTGGTTTGGTGTTTTGGTGGTTTGGTGATTTGGTGGTTTGGTGGTTTGGTGGTTTGGTGGTTTGGTGGTTTGGTGGTTTGGTGGTTTGGTGGTTTGGTGGTTTGGTGGTTTGGTGGTTTGGTGGTTTGGTGGTTTGGTGGTTTGGTGGTTTGGTGGTTTGGTGGTTTGGTGGTTTGGTGGTTTGGTGGTTTGGTGGTTTGGTGGTTTGGTGGTTTGGTGGTTTGGTGGTTTGGTGGTTTGGTGGTTTGGTGGTTTGGTGGTTTGGTGGTTTGGTGGTTTGGTGGTTTGGTGGTTTGGTGGTTTGGTGGTTTGGTGGTTTGGTGGTTTGGTGGTTTGGTGGTTTGGTGGTTTGGTGGTTTGGTGGTTTGGTGGTTTGGTGGTTTGGTGGTTTGGTGGTTTGGTGGTTTGGTGGTTTGGTGGTTTGGTGGTTTGGTGGTTTGGTGGTTTGGTGGTTTGGTGGCTTGGTGATTTGGTGGAGTAATTGAAAAAGCTAGATAGATGGAAACTAGTCCAATAATATTTATAATTTTAAAATATTTTGAAAACTAGTTGAATTACGGAGATCGAAACTTTTAAAATTCAAGTTTTAAAAACTGACTCTAATTAGGTTTAAAATATCTAAAATTTATTATAAAATATATAACAAAGCTAAATAGGCCAAACCAATTCCAAGAACATATATTATTTTAAAAATTTAAAAATTAGTCGAATATCGGAAAATGTTTTGAATTTCGTTTTAAAAAATAACTCTAAATAGGTTTAAAATAACAGAACTACATTTTAAAATAGATGAGAAAGCTAGATAGATGAAAACTAGTTCAATAATATTTATAATTTTCAAAATATTTTAAAAACTAGTTAAATTACGGAGATCGAAAGTTTCAAAATTCAAGTTTTAAAAAATGGCTCTAATTAGGTTTAAAATACCAAAAATTCATTTTAAAATATATAAAAAAGCTCAATAGGCCAAACCAATTCTAAGAATATATTAAAATATTTTAAAAATTTAAAAAGTAGTCGAATTTCGGAAACAAACGTTTTGAATTTCGTTTTAAAAAAATACTCTAAATAGGTTTAAAATAAAACTTGGTTTGGTGGTTTGGTGGTTTGGTGGTTTGGTGGTTTGGTGGTTTGGTGGTTTGGTGGTTTGGTGGTTTGGTGGTTTGGTACTTTGGTGGTTTTATGGTTTGGTGGTTTGGTGGTTTGGTGGTTTGGTGGTTTGGTGGTTTGGTGGTTTGGTGGTTTGGTGGTTTGGTGGTTTGGTGGTTTGGTGGTTTGGTGGTTTGGTGGTTTGGTACTTTGGTGGTTTTATGGTTTGGTGGTTTGGTGGTTGGTGGTTTGGTGGTTTGGTGGTTTGGTGGTTTGGTGGTTTGGTGGTTTGGTGGTTTGGTGGTTTGGTGGTTTGGTGGTTTGGTGGTTTGGTGGTTTGGTGGTTTGGTGGTTTGGTGGTTTGGTGGTTTGGTGGTTTGGTGGTTTGGTGGTTTGGTGGTTTGGTGGTTTGGTGGTTTGGTGGTTTGGTGGTTGGTGGTTTGGTGGTTTGGTGGTTTGGTGGTTTGGTGGTTTGGTGGTTTGGTGGTTTGGTGGTTTGGTGGTTTGGTGGTTTGGTGGTTTGGTACTTTGGTGGTTTTATGGTTTGGTGGTTTGGTGGTTTGGTGGTTTGGTGGTTTGGTGGTTTGGTGGTTTGGTGGTTTGGTGGTTTGGTGGTTTGGTGGTTTGGTGGTTTGGTGGTTGGTGGTTTGGTGGTTTGGTGGTTTGGTGGTTTGGTGGTTTGGTGGTTTGGTGGTTTGGTGGTTGGTGGTTTGGTGGTTTGGTGGTTTGTGGTTTGGTGGTTTGGTGGTTTGGTGTTTGGTGGTTTGGTGGTTTGGTGGTTTGGTGGTTTGGTGGTTTGGTGGTTGGTGGTTTAATGGTATGGTGGTTTGGTGGTTTGGTGGTTTGGTGGTTTGGTGGTTTGGTGGTTTGGTGGTTTGGTGGTTTGGTGTTTGGTGGTTTGGTGGTTTGGTGGTTTGGTGGTTTGGTGGTTTGGTGGTTTGGTGGTTTGGTGGTTTGGTGGTTTGGTGGTTTGGTGGTTTGGTGGTTTGGTGGTTTGGTGGTTTGGTGGTTTGGTGGTTGGTGGTTTGGTGGTTCGGTGGTTTGGTGGTTTGGTGGTTTAGTGACTTGGTGATTTGGTGGAGTAGATGAAAAAGCTAGATAGATGGAAACTAGTCCAATAATATTTATAATTTTAAAATATTTTGAAAACTAGTTGAATACGGAGATCGAAACTTTTAAAATTCAAGTTTTAAAAAATGACTCTAATTAGGTTTAAAATATCTAAAATTTATTATAAAATATATAACAAAGCTGAATAGGCCAAACAATTCCAAGAACATATAATATTTTAAAAATTTAAAAATTAGTCGAATATCGGAAAATGTTTTGAATTTCGTTTTAAAAAATTACTCTAAATAGGTTTAAAATAACAGAACTACATTATAAAATAGATGAGAAAGCTAGATAGATGAAAACTAGTTCAATAATATTATAATTTTCAAATATTTTAAAAACTAGTTAAATTACGGAGATCGAAAGTTTCAAAATTCAAGTTTTAAAAAATGACTCTAATTATGTTTAAAATACCAAAAATTCATTTTAAAATATATTAAAAAGCTCAATAGGCCAAACCAATTCTAAGAATATATTAAAATATTTTAAAAATTTAAAAAGTAGTCGAATTTCGGAAACAAACCTTTTGAATTTTGTTTTAAAAAAATACTCTAATAGGTTTAAAATAACAAAACTTGGTTTGGTGGGTTTGGTGGTTTGGTGGTTTGGTGGTTTGGTGGTTTGGTGGTTTGGTGGTTTAGTGGTTTGGTGGTTTGGTGGTTTGGTGGTTTGGTGGTTTGGTGGTTTGGTGGTTTGGTGGTTTGGTGGTTTAATGGTATGGTGGTTTGGTGGTTTGGTGGTTTGGTGGTTTGGTGGTTTGGTGGTTTGGTGGTTTGGTGGTTTGGTGGTTTGGTGGTTTGGTGGTTTGGTGGTTTGGTGGTTTGGTGGTTTGGTGGTTTGGTGGTTTGGTGGTTTGGTGGTTTGGTGGTTTGGTGACTTGGTGATTTGGTGGAGTAGATAAAAAAGCTAGATAGATGGAAACTAGTCCAATAATATTTATAATTTTAAAATATTTTGAAAACTAGTTGAATTACGGAGATCGAAACTTTTAAAATTCAAGTTTTAAAAATGACTAATTAGGTTTAAAATATCTAAAATTTATTATAAAATATATAACAAAGCTGAATAGGCCAAACCAATTCCAAGAACATATAATATTTTAAAAATTTAAAAATTAGTCGAATATCGGAAATGTTTTGAATTTCGTTTTAAAAATTACTCTAAATAGGTTTAAAATAACAGAACTACATTATAAAATAGATGAGAAAGCTAGATAGATGAAAACTAGTTCAATAATATTTATAATTTTCAAAATATTTTAAAAACTAGTTAAATTACGGAGATCGAAAGTTTCAAAATTCAAGTTTTAAAAAATGACTCTAATTAGGTTTAAAATACCAAAAATTCATTTTAAAATATATAAAAAAGCTCAATAGGCCAAACCAATTCTAAGAATATATTAAAATATTTTAAAAATTTAAAAAGTAGTCGAATTTCGGAAACAAACGTTTTGAATTTTGTTTTAAAAAAATACTCTAAATAGGTTTAAAATAACAAAACTTGGTTTGGTGGTTTGTTGGTTTGGTGGTTTGGTGTTTTGGTGGTTTGGTGGTTTGGTGGTTTGGTGGTTTGGTGGTTTGGTGGTTTGGTGGTTTGGTGGTTTGGTGGTTTGGTGGTTTGGTGGTTTGGTGGTTTGGTGGTTTGGTGGTTGGTGGTTTGGTGGTTGGTGGGTTTGGTGGTTTGGTGGTTTGGTGGTTTGGTGGTTTGGTGGTTTGGTGGTTTGGTGGTTTGGTGGTTTGGTGGTTGTTGGTTTGGTGGTTTGGTGGTTTGGTGGTTTGGTGGTTTGGTGGTTTGGTGGTTGGTGGTTTGGTGGTTTGGTGGTTTGGTGGTTTGGTGGTTTGGTGGTTTGGTGGTTGGTGGTTTGGTGGTTTGGTGGTTTGGTGGTTGGTGGTTTGGTGGTTTGGTGGTTTGGTGGTTTGGTGGTTTGGTGGTTTGGTGGCTTGGTGATTTGGTGGAGTAAATGAAAAAGCTAGATAGATGGAAACTAGTCCAATAATATTTATAATTTTAAAATATTTTGAAAACTAGTTGAATTACGGAGATCGAAACTTTTAAAATTCAAGTTTTAAAAAATGACTCTAATTAGGTTTAAAATATCTAAAATTTATTATAAAATATATAACAAAGCTAAATAGGCCAAACCAATTCCAAGAACATATAATATTTTAAAAATTTAAAAATTAGTCGAATATCGGAAAATGTTTTGAATTTCGTTTTAAAAAATTACTCTAAATAGGTTTAAAATAACAGAACTACATTTTAAAATAGATGAGAAAGCTAGATAGATGAAAACTAGTTCAATAATATTTATAATTTTCAAAATATTTTTAAAAACTAGTTAAATTACGGAGATCGAAAGTTTCAAAATTCAAGTTTTAAAAAATGGCTCTAATTAGGTTTAAAATACAAAAATTCATTTTAAGATATATAAAAAAGCTCAATAGGCCAAACCAATTCTAAGAATATATTAAAATATTTTAAAAATTTAAAAAGTAGTCGAATTTCGGAACAAACGTTTTGAATTTCGTTTTAAAAAAATACTCTAAATAGGTTTAAAATAAAACTTGGTTTGTGGTTTTGGTGGTTTGGTGGTTTGGTGGTTTGTGGTTTGGTGGTTTGGTACTTTGGTGGTTTTATGGTTTGGTGGTTTGGTGGTTTGGTGGTTTGGTGGTTTGGTGGTTTGGTGGTTTGGTGGTTTGGTGGTTTGGTACTTTGGTGGTTTTATGGTTGGTGGTTTGGTGGTTTGGTGGTTTGGTGGTTTGGTGGTTTGGTGGTTTGGTGGTTTGGTGGTTTGGTGGTTTGGTGGTTTGGTGGTTTGGTGGTTTGGTGGTTTGGTGGTTTGGTGGTTTGGTGGTTTGGTGGTTTGATGGTTTGGTGGTTTGGTAATTTGGTGGTTTGGTGGTTTAGTGGTTTGGTGGTTTAGTGGTTTGGTGGTTTGGTGGTTTGGTGGTTTGGTGGTTTGGTGGTTTGGTGGTTTGGTGGTTTGGTGGTTTGGTGGTTTGGTGGTTTGGTGGTTTGGTGGTTTGGTGGTTTGGTGGTTTGGTGGTTTGGTGGTTTGGTGGTTTGGTGGTTTGGTGGTTTGGTGGTTTGGTGGTTTGGTGGTTTGGTGGTTTGGTGGTTTGGTGGTTTGGTGGTTTGGTGGTTTGGTGGTTTGGTGGTTTGGTGGTTTGGTGGTTTGGTGGTTTGGTGGTTTGGTGGTTCGGTGGTTTGGTGGTTTGGTGGTTTAGTGACTTGGTGATTTGGTGGAGTAGATGAAAAAGCTAGATAGATGGAAACTAGTCCAATAATATTTATAATTTTAAAATATTTTGAAAACTAGTTGAATTACGGAGATCGAAACTTTTAAAATTCAAGTTTTAAAAAATGACTCTAATTAGGTTTAAAATATCTAAAATTTATTATAAAATATATAACAAAGCTGAATAGGCCAAACCAATTCCAAGAACATATAATATTTTAAAAATTTAAAAATTAGTCGAATATCGGAAAATGTTTTGAATTTCGTTTTAAAAAATTACTCTAAATAGGTTTAAAATAACAGAACTACATTATAAAATAGATGAGAAAGCTAGATAGATGAAAACTAGTTCAATAATATTTATAATTTTCAAAATATTTTAAAAACTAGTTAAATTACGGAGATCGAAAGTTTCAAAATTCAAGTTTTAAAAAATGACTCTAATTAGGTTTAAAATACCAAAAATTCATTTTAAAATATATAAAAAAGCTCAATAGGCCAAACCAATTCTAAGAATATATTAAAATATTTTAAAAATTTAAAAAGTAGTCGAATTTCGGAAACAAACCTTTTGAATTTTGTTTTAAAAAAATACTCTAAATAGGTTTAAAATAACAAAACTTGGTTTGGTGGTTTGGTGGTTTGGTGGTTTGGTGGTTTGGTGGTTTGGTGGTTTGGTGGTTTAGTGGTTTGGTGGTTTGGTGGTTTGGTGGTTTGGTGGTTTGGTGGTTTGGTGGTTTGGTGGTTTGGTGGTTTAATGGTATGGTGGTTTGGTGGTTTGGTGGTTTGGTGGTTTGGTGGTTTGGTGGTTTGGTGGTTTGGTGGTTTGGTGGTTTGGTGGTTTGGTGGTTTGGTGGTTTGGTGGTTTGGTGGTTTGGTGGTTTGGTGGTTTGGTGGTTTGGTGACTTGGTGATTTGGTGGAGTAGATAAAAAAGCTAGATAGATGGAAACTAGTCCAATAATATTTATAATTTTAAAATATTTTGAAAACTAGTTGAATTACGGAGATCGAAACTTTTAAAATTCAAGTTTTAAAAAATGACTAATTAGGTTTAAAATATCTAAAATTTATTATAAAATATATAACAAAGCTGAATAGGCCAAACCAATTCCAAGAACATATAATATTTTAAAAATTTAAAAATTAGTCGAATATCGGAAAATGTTTTGAATTTCGTTTTAAAAAATTACTCTAAATAGGTTTAAAATAACAGAACTACATTATAAAATAGATGAGAAAGCTAGATAGATGAAAACTAGTTCAATAATATTTATAATTTTCAAAATATTTTAAAAACTAGTTAAATTACGGAGATCGAAAGTTTCAAAATTCAAGTTTTAAAAAATGACTCTAATTAGGTTTAAAATACCAAAAATTCATTTTAAAATATATAAAAAAGCTCAATAGGCCAAACCAATTCTAAGAATATATTAAAATATTTTAAAAATTTAAAAAGTAGTCGAATTTCGGAAACAAACGTTTTGAATTTTGTTTTAAAAAAATACTCTAAATAGGTTTAAAATAACAAAACTTGGTTTGGTGGTTTGTTGGTTTGGTGGTTTGGTGTTTTGGTGGTTTGGTGGTTTGGTGGTTTGGTGGTTTGGTGGTTTGGTGGTTTGGTGGTTTGGTGGTTTGGTGGTTTGGTGGTTTGGTGGTTTGGTGGTTTGGTGGTTTGGTGGTTTGGTGGTTTGGTGGTTTGGTGGTTTGGTGGTTTGGTGGTTTGGTGGTTTGGTGGTTTGGTGGTTTGGTGGTTTGGTGGTTTGGTGGTTTGGTGGTTTGGTGGTTTGGTGGTTTGGTGGTTTGTTGGTTTGTTGGTTTGGTGGTTTGGTGGTTTGGTGGTTTGGTGGTTTGGTGGTTTGGTGGTTTGGTGGTTTGGTGGTTTGGTGGTTTGGTGGTTTGGTGGTTTGGTGGTTTGGTGGTTTGGTGTTTGGTGGTTTGGTGGTTTGGTGGTTTGGTGGTTTGGTGGTTTGGTGGTTTGGTGGTTTGGTGGTTTGGTGGTTTGGTGGCTTGGTGATTTGGTGGAGTAATTGAAAAAGCTAGATAGATGGAAACTAGTCCAATAATATTTATAATTTTAAAATATTTTGAAAACTAGTTGAATTACGGAGATCGAAACTTTTAAAATTCAAGTTTTAAAAAATGACTCTAATTAGGTTTAAAATATCTAAAATTTATTATAAAATATATAACAAAGCTAAATAGGCCAAACCAATTCCAAGAACATATATTATTTTAAAAATTTAAAAATTAGTCGAATATCGGAAAATGTTTTGAATTTCGTTTTAAAAAATAACTCTAAATAGGTTTAAAATAACAGAACTACATTTTAAAATAGATGAGAAAGCTAGATAGATGAAAACTAGTTCAATAATATTTATAATTTTCAAAATATTTTAAAAACTAGTTAAATTACGGAGATCGAAAGTTTCAAAATTCAAGTTTTAAAAAATGGCTCTAATTAGGTTTAAAATACCAAAAATTCATTTTAAAATATATAAAAAAGCTCAATAGGCCAAACCAATTCTAAGAATATATTAAAATATTTTAAAAATTTAATTAAAATATTTTAAAAATTTAAAAAGTAGTCGAATTTCGGAAACAAACGTTTTGAATTTCGTTTTAAAAAAATACTCTAAATAGGTTTAAAATAAAACTTGGTTTGGTGGTTTGGTGGTTTGGTGGTTTGGTGGTTTGGTGGTTTGGTGGTTTGGTACTTTGGTGGTTTTATGGTTTGGTGGTTTGGTGGTTTGGTGGTTTGGTGGTTTGGTGGTTTGGTGGTTTGGTGGTTTGGTGGTTTGGTACTTTGGTGGTTTTATGGTTTGGTGGTTTGGTGGTTTGGTGGTTTGGTGGTTTGGTGGTTTGGTGGTTTGGTGGTTGGTGGTTTGGTGGTTTGGTGGTTTGGTGGTTTGGTGGTTTGGTGGTTTGGTGGTTTGGTGGTTTGGTGGTTTGGTGGTTTGGTGGTTTGGTGGTTTGGTGGTTTGGTGGTTTGGTGGTTTGGTGGTTTGGTGGTTTGGTGGTTTGGTGGTTTGGTGGTTTGGTGGTTTGGTGGTTTGGTGGTTTGGTGGTTTGGTGGTTTGGTGGTTTGGTGGTTTGGTGGTTGGTGGTTTGGTGGTTGGTGGTTTGGTGGTTGGTGGTTTGGTGGTTTGGTGGTTTGGTGGTTTGGTGGTTTGGTGGTTTGGTGGTTTGGTGGTTTGGTGGTTTGGTGGTTTGTGGTACTTTGGTGGTTTTATGGTTTGGTGGTTTGGTACTTTGGTGGTTTTATGGTTTGGTGGTTTGGTGGTTTGGTGGTTTGGTGGTTTGGGTGGTTTGGTGGTTTGGTGGTTTGGTGGTTTGGTGGTTTGGTGGTTTGGTGGTTTGGTGGTTTGGTGGTTTGGTGGTTTGGTGGTTTGGTGGTTTGGTGGTTTGGTGGTTTGGTGGTTTGGTGGTTTGGTACTTTGGTGGTTTTATGGTTTGGTGGTTTGGTGGGTTTGGTGGTTGGTGGTTTGGTGGTTTGGTGGTTTGGTGGTTTGGTGGTTGGTGGTTTGGTGGTTTGGGTGGTTTGGTGGTTTGGTGGTTTGGTGGTTTGGTGGTTTGGTGGTTTGGTGGTTTGGTGGTTTGGTGGTTTGGTGGTTTGGTGGTTTGGTGGTTTGGTGGTTTGGTGGTTTGGTGGTTTGGTGGTTTGGTGGTTTGGTGGTTTGGTGGTTTGGTGGTTGGTGGTTTGGTGGTTTGGTGGTTTGGTGGTTTGGTGGTTTGGTGGTTTGGTGGTTTGGTGGTTTGGTGGTTTGGTGGTTTGGTGGTTTAATGGTATGGTGGTTTAATGGTATGGTGGTTTGGTGGTTTGGTGGTTTAATGGTTTGGTGGTTTGGTGGTTTGGGTGGTTTGGTGGTTTGGTGGTTTGGTGGTTTGGTGGTTTGGTGGTTTGGTGGTTTGGTGGTTTGGTGGTTTGGTGGTTTGGTGGTTTGGTGGTTTGGTGGTTTGGTGGTTTGGTGGTTGGTGGTTTGGTGGTTTGGTGGTTTGGTGGTTTGGTGGTTGATGGTTTGGTGGTTTGGTGGTGGTTTGGTGGTTTGGTGGTTGTGGTGGTTTGGTGGTTGGTGGTTTGGTGGTTTGGTGGTTTGGTGGTTTGGTGGTTTGGGTGGTTTGGGTGGTTTGGGTGGTTTGGTGGTTTGGTGGTTGGTGGTTTGGTGGTTTGGTGGTTTGGTGGTTTGGTGGTTTGGTGGTTTGGTGGTGTGGGTGGTGGTTGGTGGTTTGGTGGTTTGGTGGTTGGTGGTTGGTGGTTTGGTGGTTTGGTGGTTGGTGGTTGGTGGTGGTGGTTTGGTGGTTTGGTGGTTTGGTGGTTTGGTGGTTTGGTGGTTTGGTGGTTTGGTGGTTTGGTGGTTTGGTGGTTTGGTGGTTCGGTGGGTTTGGTGGTTTGGGTGGTTTAGTGACTTGGTGATTTGGTGGAGTAGATGAAAAAGCTAGATAGATGGAAACTAGTCCAATAATATTTATAATTTTAAAATATTTTGAAAACTAGTTGAATTACGGAGATCGAAAGTTTCAAAATTCAAGTTTTAAAAAATGGCTCTAATTAGGTTTAAAATACCAAAAATTCATTTTAAAATATATAAAAAAGCTCAATAGGCCAAACCAATTCTAAGAATATATTAAAATATTTTAAAAATTTAAAAAGTAGTCGAATTTCGGAAACAAACGTTTTGAATTTCGTTTTAAAAAATACTCTAAATAGGTTTAAAATAAAACTTGGTTTGGTGGTTTGGTGGTTTGGTGGTTTGGTGGTTTGGTGGTTTGGTGGTTTGGTGGTTTGGTGGTTTGGTACTTTGGTGGTTTTATGGTTTGGTGGTTTGGTGGTTTGGTGGTTTGGTGGTTTGGTGGTTTGGTGGTTTGGTGGTTTGGTGGTTTGGTGGTTTGGTGGTTTGGTGGTTTGGTGGTTTGGTGGTTTGGTGGTTTGTTGGTTTGGTGGTTTGGTGGTTTGGTGGTTTGGTGGTTTGGTGGTTTGGTGGTTTGGTGTTTGGTGGTTTGGTGGTTTGGTGGTTTGGTGGTTTGGTGGTTTGGTGGTTTGGTGGTTTGGTGGTTTGGTGGTTTGGTGGTTTGGTGGTTTGGTGGTTTGGTGGTTTGGTGGTTTGGTGGTTTGGTGGTTTGGTGGCTTGGTGATTTGGTGGAGTAATTGAAAAAAGCTAGATAGATGGAAACTAGTCCAATAATATTTATAATTTTAAAATATTTTGAAAACTAGTTGAATTACGGAGATCGAAACTTTTAAAATTCAAGTTTTAAAAAATGACTCTAATTAGGTTTAAAATATCTAAAATTTATTATAAAATATATAACAAAGCTAAATAGGCCAAACCAATTCCAAGAACATATATTATTTTAAAAATTTAAAAATTAGTCGAATATCGGAAAATGTTTTGAATTTCGTTTTAAAAAATAACTCTAAATAGGTTTAAAATAACAGAACTACATTTTAAAATAGATGAGAAAGCTAGATAGATGAAAACTAGTTCAATAATATTTATAATTTTCAAAATATTTTAAAAAACTAGTTAAATTACGGAGATCGAAAGTTTCAAAATTCAAGTTTTAAAAAATGGCTCTAATTAGGTTTAAAATACCAAAAATTCATTTTAAAATATATAAAAAAGCTCAATAGGCCAAACCAATTCTAAGAATATATTAAAATATTTTAAAAATTTAAAAAGTAGTCGAATTTCGGAAACAAACGTTTTGAATTTCGTTTTAAAAAAATACTCTAAATAGGTTTAAAATAAAACTTGGTTTGGTGGTTTGGTGGTTTGGTGGTTTGGTGGTTTGGTGGTTTGGTGGTTTGGTGGTTTGGTACTTTGGTGGTTTTATGGTTTGGTGGTTTGGTGGTTTGGTGGTTTGGTGGTTTGGTGGTTTGGTGGTTTGGTGGTTTGGTGGTTTGGTGGTTTGGTACTTTGGTGGTTTTCATGGTTTGGTGGTTTGGTGGTTTGGTGGTTTGGTGGTTTGGTGGTTTGGTGGTTTGGTGGTTTGGTGGTTTGGTGGTTTGGTGGTTTGGTGGTTTGGTGGTTTGGTGGTTTGGTGGTTTGGTGGTTTGGTGGTTTGGTGGTTTGGTGGTTTGGTGGTTTGGTGGTTTGGTGGTTTGGTGGTTTGGTGGTTTGGTGGTTTGGTGGTTTGGTGGTTTGGTGGTTTGGTGGTTTGGTGGTTTGGTGGTTTGGTGGTTTGGTGGTTTGGTGGTTTGGTGGTTTGGTGGTTTGGTGGTTTGGTGGTTTGGTGGTTTGGTGGTTTGGTGGTTTGGTGGTTTGGTGGTTTGGTGGTTTGGTGGTTTGGTGGTTTGGTGGTTTGGTGGTTTGGTGATTTGGTACTTTGGTGGTTTTATGGTTTGGTGGTTTGGTACTTTGGTGGTTTTATGGTTTGGTGGTTTGGTGGTTTGGTGGTTTGGTGGTTTGGTGGTTTGGTGGTTTGGTGGTTTGGTGGTTTGGTGGTTTGGTGGTTTGGTGGTTTGGTGGTTTGGTGGTTTGGTGGTTTGGTGGTTTGGTGGTTTGGTGGTTTGGTGGTTTGGGTGGTTTGGTGGTTTGGTACTTTGGTGGTTTATGGTTTGGTGGTTTGGTGGTTTGGTGGTTTGGTGGTTTGGTGGTTTGGTGGTTTGGTGGTGGTGGTGGGTGGTTTGGTGGTTTGGGTGGTTTGGTGGTTTGGTGGTTTGGTGGTTTGGTGGTTTGGTGGTTTGGTGGTTTGGTGGTTTGGTGGTTTGGTGGTTTGGGTGGTTTGGTGGTTTGGTGGTTTGGGTGGTTTGGTGGTTTGGTGGTTTGGTGGTTGGTGGTTTGGTGGTTTGGTGGTTTGGTGGTTTGGTGGTTTGGTGGTTTGGTGGTTTGGTGGTTTGGTGGTTGGTGGTTTGGTGGTTTGGTGGTTTGGTGGTTTGGTGGTATGGTGGGTTTAATGGTATGGTGGTTTGGTGGTTGGTGGTTTGGTGGTTTGGTTTGGTGGTTTGGTGGTTTGGTGGTTTGGTGGTTTGGTGGGTTTGGTGGGTTGGTGGTTTGGTGGTTGGTGGTTGGTGGTTTGGTGGTTTGGTGGGTTTGGTGGTTTGGTGGTTTGGTGGTTTGGTGGTTTGGTGGTTTGGTGGTTTGGGTGGTTTGGTGGTTTGGTGGTTGGTGGTTTGGTATTTGGTGGTTTGGTGGTTTAGTGGTTTGGTGGTTTAGTGGTTTGGTGGTTTGGTGGTTTGGTGGTTTGGTGGTTTGGTGGTTTGGTGGTTTGGTGGTTTGGTGGTTTGGTGGTTTGGTGGTTTGGTGGTTTGGTGGTTTGGTGGTTTGGTGGTTTGGTGGTTTGGTGGTTTGGTGGTTTGGTGGTTTGGTGGTTTGGTGGTTTGGTGGTTTGGTGGTTTGGTGGTTTGGTGGTTTGGTGGTTTGGTGGTTTGGTGGTTTGGTGGTTTGGTGGTTTGGTGGTTGGGTGGTTTGGTGGTTTGGTGGTTTGGTGGTTTGGTGGTTTGGTGGTTTAGTGACTTGGTGATTTGGTGGAGTAGATGAAAAAGCTAGATAGATGGAAACTAGTCCAATAATATTTATAATTTTAAAATATTTTGAAAACTAGTTGAATTACGGAGATCGAAACTTTTAAAATTCAAGTTTTAAAAAATGACTCTAATTAGGTTTAAAATATCTAAAATGTATTATAAAATATATAACAAAGCTGAATAGGCCAAACCAATTCCAAGAACATATAATATTTTAAAAATTTAAAAATTAGTCGAATATCGGAAAATGTTTTGAATTTCGTTTTAAAAAATTACTCTAAATAGGTTTAAAATAACAGAACTACATTATAAAATAGATGAGAAAGCTAGATAGATGAAAACTAGTTCAATAATATTTATAATTTTCAAAATATTTTAAAAACTAGTTAAATTACGGAGATCGAAAGTTTCAAAATTCAAGTTTTAAAAAATGACTCTAATTATGTTTAAAATACCAAAAATTCATTTTAAAATATATAAAAAAGCTCAATAGGCCAAACCAATTCTAAGAATATATTAAAATATTTTAAAAATTTAAAAAGTAGTCGAATTTCGGAAACAAACCTTTTGAATTTTGTTTTAAAAAAATACTCTAAATAGGTTTAAAATAACAAAACTTGGTTTGGTGGTTTGGTGGTTTGGTGGTTTGGTGGTTTGGTGGTTTGGTGGTTTGGTGGTTTGGTGGTTTGGTGGTTTGGTGGTTTGGTGGTTTAATGGTATGGTGGTTTGGTGGTTTGGTGGTTTGTTGGTTTGGTGGTTTGGTGGTTTGGTGGTTTGGTGACTTGGTGATTTGGTGGAGTAGATGAAAAAGCTAGATAGATGGAAACTAGTCCAATAATATTTATAATTTTAAAATATTTTGAAAACTAGTTGAATTACGGAGATCGAAACTTTTAAAATTCAAGTTTTAAAAAATGACTAATTAGGTTTAAAATATCTAAAATTTATTATAAAATATATAACAAAGCTGAATAGGCCAAACCAATTCCAAGAACATATAATATTTTAAAAATTTAAAAATTAGTCGAATATCGGAAAATGTTTTGAATTTCGTTTTAAAAAATTACTCTAAATAGGTTTAAAATAACAGAACTACATTATAAAATAGATGAGAAAGCTAGATAGATGAAAACTAGTTCAATAATATTTATAATTTTCAAAATATTTTAAAAACTAGTTAAATTACGGAGATCGAAAGTTTCAAAATTCAAGTTTTAAAAAATGACTCTAATTAGGTTTAAAATACCAAAAATTCATTTTAAAATATATAAAAAAGCTCAATAGGCCAAACCAATTCTAAGAATATATTAAAATATTTTAAAAATTTAAAAAGTAGTCGAATTTCGGAAACAAACGTTTTGAATTTTGTTTTAAAAAAATACTCTAAATAGGTTTAAAATAACAAAACTTGGTTTGGTGGTTTGTTGGTTTGGTGGTTTGGTGGTTTGGTGGTTTGGTGGTTTGGTGGTTTGGTGGTTTGGTGGTTTGGTGGTTTGGTGGTTTGGTGGTTTGGTGGTTTGGTGGTTTGGTGGTTTGGTGGTTTGGTGGTTTGGTGGTTTGGTGGTTTGGTGGTTTGGTGGTTTGGTGGTTTGGTGGTTTGGTGGTTTGGTGGTTTGGTGGTTTGGTGGTTTGGTGGTTTGGTGGTTTGGTGGTTTGGTGGTTTGGTGGTTTGGTGGTTTGGTGGTTTGGTGGTTTGGTGGTTTGGTGGTTTGGTGGTTTGGTGGTTTGGTGGTTTGGTGGTTTGGTGGTTTGGTGGTTTGGTGGTTTGGTGGTTTGGTGGTTTGGTGGTTTGGTGGTTTGGTGGTTTGGTGGTTTGGTGGTTTGGTGGTTTGGTGGTTTGGTGGTTTGGTGGTTTGGTGGTTTGGTGGTTTGGTGGTTTGGTGGTTTGGTGGTTTGGTGGTTTGGTGGTTTGGTGGTTTGGTGGTTTGGTGGTTTGGTGGTTTGGTGGTTTGGTGGTTTGGTGGTTTGGTGGTTTGGTGGTTTGGTGGTTTGGTGGTTTGGTGGTTTGGTGGTTTGGTGGTTTGGTGGTTTGGTGGTTTGGTGGTTTGGTGGTTTGGTGGTTTGGTGGTTTGGTGGTTTGGTGGTTTGGTGGTTTGGTGGTTTGGTGGTTTGGTGGTTTGGTGGTTTGGTGGTTTGGTGGTTTGGTGGTTTGGTGGTTTGGTGGTTTGGTGGTTTGGTGGTTTGGTGGTTTGGTGGTTTGGTGGTTTGGTGGTTTGGTGGTTTGGTGGTTTGGTGGTTTGGTGGTTTGGTGGTTTGGTGGTTTGGTGGTTTGGTGGTTTGGTGGTTTGGTGGTTTGGTGGTTTGGTGGTTTGGTGGTTTGGTGGTTTGGTGGTTTGGTGGTTTGGTGGTTTGGTGGTTTGATGGTTTGGTGGTTTGGTGGTTTAGTGGTTTGGTGGTTTGGTGGTTTGGTGGTTTGGTGGTTTGGTGGTTTGGTGGTTTGGTCGTTTGGTGGTTTGGTGGTTTGGTGGTTTGGTGGTTTGGTGGTTTGGTGGTTTGGTGGTTTGGTGGTTTGGTGGATTGGTGCTTTGGTGGTTTGGTGGTTTGGTGGTTTGGTGGTTTGGTGGTTTGGTATTTTGGTGGTTTGGTGGTTTGGTGGTTTGGTGGTTTGGTGGTTTGGTGGTTTGGTGGTTTGGTGGTTTGGTGGTTTGGTGGTTTGGTGGTTTGGTGGTTTGGTGGTTTGGTGGTTTGGTGGTTTGGTGGTTTGGTGGTTTGGTGGTTTGGTGGTTTGGTGGTTTGGTGGTTTGGTGGTTTGGTGGTTTGGTGGTTTGGTGGTTTGGTGGTTTGGTGGTTTGGTGGTTTGGTGGTTTGGTGGTTTGGTGGTTTGGTGGTTTGGTGGTTTGGTGGTTTGGTGGTTTGGTGGTTTGGTGGTTTGGTGGTTTGGTGGTTTGGTGGTTTGGTGGTTTGGTGGTTTGGTGGTTTGGTGGTTTGGTGGTTTGGTGGTTTGGTGGTTTGGTGGTTTAATGGTATGGTGGTTTGGTGGTTTGGTGGTTTGGTGGTTTGGTGGTTTGGTGGTTTGGTGGTTTGGTGGTTTGGTGGTTTGGTGGTTTGGTGGTTTGGTGGTTTGGTGGTTTGGTGGTTTGGTGGTTTGGTGGTTTGGTGGTTTGGTGGTTTGGTGGTTTGGTGGTTTGGTGGTTTGGTGACTTGGTGATTTGGTGGAGTAGATGAAAAAGCTAGATAGATGGAAACTAGTCCAATAATATTTATAATTTTAAAATATTTTGAAAACTAGTTGAATTACGGAGATCGAAACTTTTAAAATTCAAGTTTTAAAAAATGACTAATTAGGTTTAAAATATCTAAAATTTATTATAAAATATATAACAAAGCTGAATAGGCCAAACCAATTCCAAGAACATATAATATTTTAAAAATTTAAAAATTAGTCGAATATCGGAAAATGTTTTGAATTTCGTTTTAAAAAATTACTCTAAATAGGTTTAAAATAACAGAACTACATTATAAAATAGATGAGAAAGCTAGATAGATGAAAACTAGTTCAATAATATTTATAATTTTCAAAATATTTTAAATACTAGTTAAATTACGGAGATCGAAAGTTTCAAAATTCAAGTTTTAAAAAATGACTCTAATTAGGTTTAAAATACCAAAAATTCATTTTAAAATATATAAAAAAGCTCAATAGGCCAAACCAATTCTAAGAATATATTAAAATATTTTAAAAATTTAAAAAGTAGTCGAATTTCGGAAACAAACGTTTTGAATTTTGTTTTAAAAAAATACTCTAAATAGGTTTAAAATAACAAAACTTGGTTTGGTGGTTTGTTGGTTTGGTGGTTTGGTGGTTTGGTGGTTTGGTGGTTTGGTGGTTTGGTGGTTTGGTGGTTTGGTGGTTTGGTGG
Organism: Psylliodes chrysocephalus; assembly: GCA_927349885.1. Taxonomy (NCBI): domain Eukaryota; kingdom Metazoa; phylum Arthropoda; class Insecta; order Coleoptera; family Chrysomelidae; genus Psylliodes; species Psylliodes chrysocephalus. The sequence goes on along the minus strand of OV651823.1, from coordinate 43,754,367 downwards.
TTTGGTGGTTTGGTGGTTTGGTGGTTTGGTGGTTTGGTGGTTTGGTGGTTTGGTGGTTTGGTGGTTTGGTGGTTTGGTGGTTTGGTGGTTTGGTGGTTTGGTGGTTTGGTGGTTTGGTGGTTTGGTGGTTTGGTGGTTTGGTGGTTTGGTGGTTTGGTGGTTTGGTGGTTTGGTGGTTTGGTGGTTTGGTGGTTTGGTGGTTTGGTGGTTTGGTGGTTTGGTGGTTTGGTGGTTTGGTGGTTTGGTGACTTGGTGATTTGGTGGAGTAGATGAAAAAGCTAGATAGATGGAAACTAGTCCAATAATATTTATAATTTTAAAATATTTTGAAAACTAGTTGAATTACGGAGATCGAAACTTTTAAAATTCAAGTTTTAAAAAATGACTAATTAGGTTTAAAATATCTAAAATTTATTATAAAATATATAACAAAGCTGAATAGGCCAAACCAATTCCAAGAACATATAATATTTTAAAAATTTAAAAATTAGTCGAATATCGGAAAATGTTTTGAATTTCGTTTTAAAAAAATTACTCTAAATAGGTTTAAAATAACAGAACTACATTATAAAATAGATGAGAAAGCTAGATAGATGAAAACTAGTTCAATAATATTTATAATTTTCAAAATATTTTAAATACTAGTTAAATTACGGAGATCGAAAGTTTCAAAATTCAAGTTTTAAAAAATGACTCTAATTAGGTTTAAAATACCAAAAATTCATTTTAAAATATATAAAAAAGCTCAATAGGCCAAACCAATTCTAAGAATATATTAAAATATTTTAAAAATTTAAAAAGTAGTCGAATTTCGGAAACAAACGTTTTGAATTTTGTTTTAAAAAAATACTCTAAATAGGTTTAAAATAACAAAACTTGGTTTGGTGGTTTGTTGGTTTGGTGGTTTGGTGGTTTGGTGGTTTGGTGGTTTGGTGGTTTGGTGGTTTGGTGGTTTGGTGGTTTGGTGGTTTGGTGGTTTGGTGGTTTGGTGGTTTGGTGGTTTGGTGGTTTGGTGGTTTGGTGGTTTGGTGGTTTGGTGGTTTGGTGGTTTGGTGGTTTGGTGGTTTGGTGGTTTGGTGGTTTGGTGGTTTGGTGGTTTGGTGGTTTGGTGGTTTGGTGGTTTGGTGGTTTGGTGGTTTGGTGGTTTGGTGGTTTGGTGGTTTGGTGGTTTGGTGGTTTGGTGGTTTGGTGGTTTGGTGGTTTGGTGGTTTGGTGGTTTGGTGGTTTGGTGGTTTGGTGGTTTGGTGGTTTGGTGGTTTGGTGGTTTGGTGGTTTGGTGGTTTGGTGGTTTGGTGGTTTGGTGGTTTGGTGGTTTGGTGGTTTGGTGGTTTGGTGGTTTGGTGGTTTGGTGGTTTGGTGGTTTGGTGGTTTGGTGGTTTGGTGGTTTGGTGGTTTGGTGGTTTGGTGGTTTGGTGGTTTGGTGGTTTGGTGGTTTGGTGGTTTGGTGGTTTGGTGGTTTGGTGGTTTGGTGGTTTGGTGGTTTGGTGGTTTGGTGGTTTGGTGGTTTGGTGGTTTGGTGGTTTGGTGGTTTGGTGGTTTTGTGGTTTGGTGGTTTGGTGGTTTGGTGGTTTGGTGGTTTGGTGGTTTGGTGGTTTGGTGGTTTGGTGGTTTGGTGGTTTGGTGGTTTGGTGGTTTGGTGGTTTGGTGGTTTGGTGGTTTGGTGGTTTGGTGGTTTGGTGGTTTGGTGGTTTGGTGGTTTGGTGGTTTGGTGGTTTGGTGGTTTGGTGGTTTGGTGGTTTGGTGGTTTGGTGGTTTGGTGGTTTGGTGGTTTGGTGGTTTGGTGGTTTGGTGACTTGGTGATTTGGTGGAGTAGATGAAAAAGCTAGATAGATGGAAACTAGTCCAATAATATTTATAATTTTAAAATATTTTGAAAACTAGTTGAATTACGGAGATCGAAACTTTTAAAATTCAAGTTTTAAAAAATGACTAATTAGGATTAAAATATCTAAAATTTATTATAAAATATATAACAAAGCTGAATAGGCCAAACCAATTCCAAGAACATATAATATTTTAAAAATTTAAAAATTAGTCGAATATCGGAAAATGTTTTGAATTTCGTTTTAAAAAATTACTCTAAATAGGTTTAAAATAACAGAACTACATTATAAAATAGATGAGAAAGCTAGATAGATGAAAACTAGTTCAATAATATTTATAATTTTCAAAATATTTTAAATACTAGTTAAATTACGGAGATCGAAAGTTTCAAAATTCAAGTTTTAAAAAATGACTCTAATTAGGTTTAAAATACCAAAAATTCATTTTAAAATATATAAAAAAGCTCAATAGGCCAAACCAATTCTAAGAATATATTAAAATATTTTAAAAATTTAAAAAGTAGTCGAATTTCGGAAACAAACGTTTTGAATTTTGTTTTAAAAAAATACTCTAAATAGGTTTAAAATAACAAAACTTGGTTTGGTGGTTTGTTGGTTTGGTGGTTTGGTGATTTGGTGGTTTGGTGGTTTGGTGGTTTGGTGGTTTGGTGGTTTGGTGGTTTGGTGGTTTGGTGGTTTGGTGGTTTGGTGGTTTGGTGGTTTGGTGGTTTGGTGGTTTGGTGGTTTGGTGGTTTGGTGGTTTGGTGGTTTGGTGGTTCGGTGGTTTGGTGGTTTGGTGGTTTAGTGACTTGGTGATTTGGTGGAGTAGATGAAAAAGCTAGATAGATGGAAACTAGTCCAATAATATTTATAATTTTAAAATATTTTGAAAACTAGTTGAATTACGGAGATCGAAACTTTTAAAATTCAAGTTTTAAAAAATGACTCTAATTAGGTTTAAAATATCTAAAATTTATTATAAAATATATAACAAAGCTGAATAGGCCAAACCAATTCCAAGAACATATAATATTTTAAAAATATAAAAATTAGTCGAATATCGGAAAATGTTTTGAATTTCGTTTTAAAAAATTACTCTAAATAGGTTTAAAATAACAGAACTACATTATAAAATAGATGAGAAAGCTAGATAGATGAAAACTAGTTCAATAATATTTATAATTTTCAAAATATTTTAAAAACTAGTTAAATTACGGAGATCGAAAGTTTCAAAATTCAAGTTTTAAAAAATGACTCTAATTATGTTTAAAATACCAAAAATTCATTTTAAAATATATAAAAAAGCTCAATAGGCCAAACCAATTCTAAGAATATATTAAAATATTTTAAAAATTTAAAAAGTAGTCGAATTTCGGAAACAAACCTTTTGAATTTTGTTTTAAAAAAAATACTCTAAATAGGTTTAAAATAACAAAACTTGGTTTGGTGGTTTGGTGGTTTGGTGGTTTGGTGGTTTGGTGGTTTGGTGGTTTGGTGGTTTGGTGGTTTGGTGGTTTGGTGGTTTGGTGGTTTGGTGGTTTGGTGGTTTGGTGGTTTGGTGGTTTGGTGGTTTGGTGGTTTGGTGGTTTGGTGGTTTGGTGGTTTGGTGGTTTGGTGGTTTAATGGTATGGTGGTTTGGTGGTTTGGTGGTTTGGTGGTTTGGTGGTTTGGTGGTTTGGTGACTTGGTGATTTGGTGGAGTAGATGAAAAAGCTAGATAGATGGAAACTAGTCCAATAATATTTATAATTTTAAAATATTTTGAAAACTAGTTGAATTACGGAGATCGAAACTTTTAAAATTCAAGTTTTAAAAAATGACTAATTAGGTTTAAAATATCTAAAATTTATTATAAAATATATAACAAAGCTGAATAGGCCAAACCAATTCCAAGAACATATAATATTTTAAAAATTTAAAAATTAGTCGAATATCGGAAAATGTTTTGAATTTCGTTTTAAAAAATTACTCTAAATAGGTTTAAAATAACAGAACTACATTATAAAATAGATGAGAAAGCTAGATAGATGAAAACTAGTTCAATAATATTTATAATTTTCAAAATATTTTAAATACTAGTTAAATTACGGAGATCGAAAGTTTCAAAATTCAAGTTTTAAAAAAATGACTCTAATTAGGTTTAAAATACCAAAAATTCATTTTAAAATATATAAAAAAGCTCAATAGGCCAAACCAATTCTAAGAATATATTAAAATATTTTAAAAATTTAAAAAGTAGTCGAATTTCGGAAACAAACGTTTTGAATTTTGTTTTAAAAAAATACTCTAAATAGGTTTAAAATAACAAAACTTGGTTTGGTGGTTTGTTGGTTTGGTGGTTTGGTGGTTTGGTGGTTTGGTGGTTTGGTGGTTTGGTGGTTTGGTGGTTTGGTGGTTTGGTGGTTTGGTGGTTTGGTGGTTGGTGGTTTGGTGGTTTGGTGGTTTGGTGGTTTGGTGGTTTGGTGGTTTGGTGGTTTGGTGGTTTGGTGGTTTGGTGGTTTGGTGGTTTGGTGGTTTGGTGGTTTGGTGGTTTGGTGGTTTGGTGGTTTGGTGGTTTGGTGGTTTGGTGGTTTGGTGGTTTGGTGGTTTGGTGGTTTGGTGGTTTGGTGGTTTGGTGGTTTGGTGGTTTGGTGGTTTGGTGGTTTGGTGGTTTGGTGGTTTGGTGGTTTGGTGGTTTGGTGGTTTGGTGGTTTGGTGGTTTGGTGGTTTGGTGGTTTGGTGGTTTGGTGGTTTGGTGGTTTGGTGGTTTGGTGGTTTGGTGGTTTGGTGGTTTGGTGGTTTGGTGGTTGGTGGTTTGGTGGTTTGGTGGTTTGGTGGTTTGGTGGTTTGGTGGTTTGGTGGTTTGGTGGTTTGGTGGTTTGGTGGTTTGGTGGTTTGGTGGTTTGGTGGTTTGGTGGTTTGGTGGTTTGGTGGTTTGGTGGTTTGGTGGTTTGGTGGTTTGGTGGTTTGGTGGTTGTGGTTTGGTGGTTTGGTGGTTTGGTGGTTTGGTGGTTTGGTGGTTTGGTGGTTTGGTGGTTTGGTGGTTTGGTGGTTTGGTGGTTTGGTGGTTTGGTGGTTTGGTGGTTTGGTGGTTTGGTGGTTTGGTGGTTTGGTGTTTGGTGGTTTGGTGGTTTGGTGGTTTGGTGGTTTGGTGGTTGGTGGTTTGGTGGTTGGTGGTTTGGTGGTTTGGTGGTTTGGTGGTTTGGTGGTTTGGTGGTTTGGTGGTTTGGTGGTTTGGTGGTTTGGTGGTTTGGTGGTTTGGTGGTTTGGTGGTTTGGTGGTTTGGTGGTTTGGTGGTTTGGTGGTTTGGTGGTTTGGTGGTTGGTGGTTTGGTGGTTTGGTGGTTTGGTGGTTTGGTGGTTTGGTGGTTTGGTGGTTGGTGGTTTGGTGGTTTGGTGGTTTGGTGGTTTGGTGGTTTGGTGGTTTGGTGGTTTGGTGGTTTGGTGGTTTGGTGGTTTGGTGGTTTGGTGGTTTGGTGGTTTGGTGGTTTGGTGGTTTGGTGGTTTGGTGGTTTGGTGGTTTGGTGGTTTGGTGGTTTGGTGGTTTGGTGGTTTGGTGGTTTGGTGGTTTGGTGGTTTGGTGGTTTGATGGTTTGGTGGTTTGGTGGTTTAGTGGTTTGGTGTTTGGTGGTTTGGTGGTTTGGTGGTTTGGTGGTTTGGTGGTTTGGTGGTTTGGTGGTTTGGGGTTGGTGGTTTGGTGGTTTGGTGGTTTGGTGGTTTGGTGGTTTGGTGGTTTGGTGGTTTGGTGGTTTGGTATTTTGGTGGTTTGGTGGTTTGGTGGTTTGGTGGTTTGGTGGTTTGGTGGTTGGTGGTTTGGTGGTTTGGTGGTTTGGTGGTTTGGTGGTTTGGTGGTTTGGTGGTTTGGTGGTTTGGTGGTTTGGTGGTTTGGTGGTTTGGTGGTTTGGTGGTTTGGTGGTTTGGTGGTTTGGTGGTTGGTGGTTTGGTGGTTTGGTGGTTTGGTGGTTTGGTGGTTTGGTGGTTTGGTGGTTTGGTGGTTTGGTGGTTTGGTGGTTTGGTGGTTTGGTGGTTTGGTGGTTTGGTGGTTTGGTGGTTTGGTGGTTTGGTGGTTTGGTGGTTTGGTGGTTTGGTGGTTTGGTGGTTTGGTGGTTTGGTGGTTTGGTGGTTTGGTGGTTTAATGGTATGGTGGTTTGGTGGTTTGGTGGTTTGGTGGTTTGGTGGTTTGGTGGTTTGGTGGTTTGGTGGTTTGGTGGTTTGGTGGTTTGGTGGTTTGGTGGTTTGGTGGTTTGGTGGTTTGGTGGTTTGGTGGTTTGGTGGTTTGGTGGTTTGGTGGTTTGGTGGTTTGGTGGTTTGGTGGTTTGGTGGTTTGGTGGTTTGGTGGTTTGGTGACTTGGTGATTTGGTGGAGTAGATGAAAAAGCTAGATAGATGGAAACTAGTCCAATAATATTTATAATTTTAAAATATTTTGAAAACTAGTTGAATTACGGAGATCGAAACTTTTAAAATTCAAGTTTTAAAAAATGACTAATTAGGTTTAAAATATCTAAAATTTATTATAAAATATATAACAAAGCTGAATAGGCCAAACCAATTCCAAGAACATATAATATTTTAAAAATTTAAAAATTAGTCGAATATCGGAAAATGTTTTGAATTTCGTTTTAAAAAATTACTCTAAATAGGTTTAAAATAACAGAACTACATTATAAAATAGATGAGAAAGCTAGATAGATGAAAACTAGTTCAATAATATTTATAATTTTCAAAATATTTTAAAAACTAGTTAAATTACGGAGATCGAAAGTTTCAAAATTCAAGTTTTAAAAAATGACTCTAATTAGGTTTAAAATACCAAAAATTCATTTTAAAATATATAAAAAAGCTCAATAGGCCAAACCAATTCTAAGAATATATTAAAATATTTTAAAAATTTAAAAAGTAGTCGAATTTCGGAAACAAACGTTTTGAATTTTGTTTTAAAAAAATACTCTAAATAGGTTTAAAATAACAAAACTTGGTTTGGTGGTTTGGTGGTTTGGTGGTTTGGTGATTTGGTGGTTTGGTGGTTTGGTGGTTTGGTGGTTTGGTGGTTTGGTGGTTTGGTGGTTTGGTGGTTTGGTGGTTTGGTGGTTTGGTGGTTTGGTGGTTTGGTGGTTTGGTGGTTTGGTGGTTTGGTGGTTTGGTGGTTTGGTGGTTTGGTGGTTTGGTGGTTCGGTGGTTTGGTGGTTTGGTGGTTTAGTGACTTGGTGATTTGGTGGAGTAGATGAAAAAGCTAGATAGATGGAAACTAGTCCAATAATATTTATAATTTTAAAATATTTTGAAAACTAGTTGAATTACGGAGATCGAAACTTTTAAAATTCAAGTTTTAAAAAATGACTCTAATTAGGTTTAAAATATCTAAAATTTATTATAAAATATATAACAAAGCTGAATAGGCCAAACCAATTCCAAGAACATATAATATTTTAAAAATATAAAAATTAGTCGAATATCGGAAAATGTTTTGAATTTCGTTTTAAAAAATTACTCTAAATAGGTTTAAAATAACAGAACTACATTATAAAATAGATGAGAAAGCTAGATAGATGAAAACTAGTTCAATAATATTTATAATTTTCAAAATATTTTAAAAACTAGTTAAATTACGGAGATCGAAAGTTTCAAAATTCAAGTTTTAAAAAATGACTCTAATTATGTTTAAAATACCAAAAATTCATTTAAAATATATAAAAAAGCTCAATAGGCCAAACCAATTCTAAGAATATATTAAAATATTTTAAAAATTTAAAAAGTAGTCGAATTTCGGAAACAAACCTTTTGAATTTTGTTTTAAAAAAATACTCTAAATAGGTTTAAAATAACAAAACTTGGTTTGGTGGTTTGGTGGTTTGGTGGTTTGGTGGTTTGGTGGTTTGGTGGTTTGGTGGTTTGGTGGTTTGGTGGTTTGGTGGTTTGGTGGTTTGGTGGTTTGGTGGTTTGGTGGTTTGGTGGTTTGGTGGTTTAATGGTATGGTGGTTTGGTGGTTTGGTGGTTTGGTGGTTTGGTGGTTTGGTGGTTTGGTGACTTGGTGATTTGGTGGAGTAGATGAAAAAGCTAGATAGATGGAAACTAGTCCAATAATATTTATAATTTTAAAATATTTTGAAAACTAGTTGAATTACGGAGATCGAAACTTTTAAAATTCAAGTTTTAAAAAATGACTAATTAGGTTTAAAATATCTAAAATTTATTATAAAATATATAACAAAGCTGAATAGGCCAAACCAATTCCAAGAACATATAATATTTTAAAAATTTAAAAATTAGTCGAATATCGGAAAATGTTTTGAATTTCGTTTTAAAAAATTACTCTAAATAGGTTTAAAATAACAGAACTACATTATAAAATAGATGAGAAAGCTAGATAGATGAAAACTAGTTCAATAATATTTATAATTTTCAAAATATTTTAAATACTAGTTAAATTACGGAGATCGAAAGTTTCAAAATTCAAGTTTTAAAAAATGACTCTAATTAGGTTTAAAATACCAAAAATTCATTTTAAAATATATAAAAAAGCTCAATAGGCCAAACCAATTCTAAGAATATATTAAAATATTTTAAAAATTTAAAAAGTAGTCGAATTTCGGAAACAAACGTTTTGAATTTTGTTTTAAAAAAATACTCTAAATAGGTTTAAAATAACAAAACTTGGTTTGGTGGTTTGTTGGTTTGGTGGTTTGGTGGTTTGGTGGTTTGGTGGTTTGGTGGTTTGGTGGTTTGGTGGTTTGGTGGTTTGGTGGTTTGGTGGTTTGGTGGTTTGGTGGTTTGGTGGTTTGGTGGTTTGGTGGTTTGGTGGTTTGGTGGTTTGGTGGTTTGGTGGTTTGGTGGTTTGGTGGTTTGGTGGTTTGGTGGTTTGGTGGTTTGGTGGTTTGGTGGTTTGGTGGTTTGGTGGTTTGGTGGTTTGGTGGTTTGGTGGTTTGGTGGTTTGGTGGTTTGGTGGTTTGGTGGTTTGGTGGTTTGGTGGTTTGGTGGTTTGGTGGTTGGTGGTTTGGTGGTTTGGTGGTTTGGTGGTTTGGTGGTTTGGTGGTTTGGTGGTTTGGTGGTTTGGTGGTTTGGTGGTTTGGTGGTTTGGTGGTTTGGTGGTTTGGTGGTTTGGTGGTTTGGTGGTTTGGTGGTTTGGTGGTTTGGTGGTTTGGTGGTTTGGTGGTTTGGTGGTTTGGTGGTTGGTGGTTTGGTGGTTTGGTGGTTTGGTGGTTTGGTGGTTTGGTGGTTTGGTGGTTTGGTGGTTTGGTGGTTTGGTGGTTTGGTGGTTTGGTGGTTTGGTGGTTTGGTGGTTTGGTGGTTTGGTGGTTTGGTGGTTGGTGGTTTGGTGGTTTGGTGGTTTGGTGGTTTGGTGGTTTGGTGGTTTGGTGGTTTGGTGGTTTGGTGGTTTGGTGGTTTGGTGGTTTGGTGGTTTGGTGGTTTGGTGGTTTGGTGGTTTGGTGACTTGGTGATTTGGTGGAGTAGATGAAAAAGCTAGATAGATGGAAACTAGTCCAATAATATTTATAATTTTAAAATATTTTGAAAACTAGTTGAATTACGGAGATCGAAACTTTTAAAATTCAAGTTTTAAAAAATGACTAATTAGGTTTAAAATATCTAAAATTTATTATAAAATATATAACAAAGCTGAATAGGCCAAACCAATTCCAAGAACATATAATATTTTAAAAATTTAAAAATTAGTCGAATATCGGAAAATGTTTTGAATTTCGTTTTAAAAAATTACTCTAAATAGGTTTAAAATAACAGAACTACATTATAAAATAGATGAGAAAGCTAGATAGATGAAAACTAGTTCAATAATATTTATAATTTTCAAAATATTTTAAATACTAGTTAAATTACGGAGATCGAAAGTTTCAAAATTCAAGTTTAAAAAATGACTCTAATTAGGTTTAAAATACCAAAAATTCATTTTAAAATATATAAAAAAGCTCAATAGGCCAAACCAATTCTAAGAATATATTAAAATATTTTAAAAATTTAAAAAGTAGTCGAATTTCGGAAACAAACGTTTTGAATTTTGTTTTAAAAAAATACTCTAAATAGGTTTAAAATAACAAAACTTGGTTTGGTGGTTTGTTGGTTTGGTGGTTTGGTGGTTTGGTGGTTTGGTGGTTTGGTGGTTTGGTGGTTTGGTGGTTTGGTGGTTTGGTGGTTTGGTGGTTGGTGTTTGGTGGTTTGGTGGTTTGGTGGTTTGGTGGTTTGGTGGTTTGGTGGTTTGGTGGTTTGGTGGTTTGGTGGTTTGGTGGTTTGGTGGTTTGGTGGTTTGGTGGTTTGGTGTTTGGTGGTTTGGTGGTTTGGTGGTTTGGTGGTTTGGTGGTTTGGTGGTTTGGTGGTTTGGTGGTTTGGTGGTTTGGTGGTTTGGTGGTTTGGTGGTTTGGTGGTTTGGTGGTTTGGTGGTTTGGTGGTTTGGTGGTTTGGTGGTTTGGTGGTTTGGTGGTTTGGTGGTTTGGTGGTTTGGTGGTTTGGTGGTTTGGTGGTTTGGTGGTTTGGTGGTTTGGTGGTTTGGTGGTTTGGTGGTTTGGTGGTTTGGTGGTTTGGTGGTTTGGTGGTTTGGTGGTTTGGTGGTTTGGTGGTTTGGTGGTTTGGTGGTTTGGTGGTTTGGTGGTTTGGTGGTTTGGTGGTTTGGTGGTTTGGTGGTTTGGTGGTTTGGTGGTTTGGTGGTTTGGTGGTTTGGTGGTTTGGTGGTTTGGTGGTTTGGTGGTTTGGTGGTTTGGTGGTTTGGTGGTTTGGTGGTTTGGTGGTTTGGTGGTTTGGTGGTTTGGTGGTTTGGTGGTTTGGTGGTTTGGTGGTTTGGTGGTTTGGTGGTTTGGTGGTTTGGTGGTTTGGTGGTTTGGTGGTTTGGTGGTTTGGTGGTTTGGTGGTTTGGTGGTTTGGTGGTTTGGTGGTTTGGTGGTTTGGTGGTTTGGTGGTTTGGTGGTTTGGTGGTTTGGTGGTTTGGTGGTTTGGTGGTTTGGTGGTTTGGTGGTTTGGTGGTTTGGTGGTTTGGTGGTTTGGTGGTTTGGTGGTTTGGTGGTTTGGTGGTTTGGTGGTTTGGTGGTTTGGTGGTTTGGTGGTTTGGTGGTTTGGTGGTTTGGTGGTTTGGTGGTTTGGTGGTTTGGTGGTTTGGTGGTTTGGTGGTTTGGTGGTTTGGTGGTTTGGTGGTTTGGTGGTTTGGTGGTTTGGTGGTTTGGTGGTTTGGTGGTTTGGTGTTTGGTGGTTTGGTGGTTTGGTGGTTTGGTGGTTTGGTGGTTTGGTGGTTTGGTGGTTTGGTGGTTTGGTGGTTTGGTGGTTTGGTGTTTGGTGGTTTGGTGGTTTGGTGGTTTGGTGGTTGGTGGTTTGGTGGTTTGGTGGTTTGGTGGTTTGGTGGTTTGGTGGTTTGGTGGTTTGGTGGTTTGGTGGTTTGATGTTTGGTGGTTTGGTGGTTTGGTGGTTTGGTGGTTTGGTGGTTTGGTGGTTTGGTGGTTTGGTGGTTTGGTGGTTTGGTGGTTTGGTGGTTTGGTGGTTTGGTGGTTTGGTGGTTTGGTGGTTTGGTGGTTTGGTGGTTTGGTGGTTTGGTGGTTGGTGGTTTGGTGGTTTGGTGGTTTGGTGGTTTGGTGGTTTGGTGGTTTGGTGGTTTGGTGGTTTGGTGGTTTGGTGGTTTGGTGGTTTGGTGGTTTGGTGGTTTGGTGGTTTGGTGGTTTGGTGGTTTGGTGGTTTGGTGGTTTGGTGGTTTGGTGGTTTGGTGGTTTGGTGGTTTGGTGGTTTGGTGGTTTGGTGGTTTGGTGGTTTGGTGGTTTGGTGGTTTGGTGGTTTGGTGGTTTGGTGGTTTGGTGGTTTGGTGGTTTGGTGGTTTGGTGGTTTGGTGGTTTGGTGGTTTGGTGGTTGGTGGTTTGGTGGTTTGGTGGTTTGGTGGTTGGTGGTTTGGTGGTTTGGTGGTTTGGTGGTTGGTGGTTTGGTGGTTTGGTGGTTTGGTGGTTTGGTGGTTTGGTGGTTTGGTGGTTTGGTGGTTTGGTGGTTTGGTGGTTTGGTGGTTTGGTGGTTTGGTGGTTTGGTGGTTTGGTGGTTTGGTGGTTTGGTGGTTTGGTGGTTTGGTGGTTTGGTGGTTTGGTGGTTTGGTGGTTTGGTGGTTTGGTGGTTTGGTGGTTTGGTGGTTTGGTGGTTGGTGGTTGGTGGTTTGGTGGTTTGGTGGTTTGGTGGTTTGTGGTTTGATGGTTTGGTGGTTTGGTGGTTTGGTGGTTTGGTGGTTTGGTGGTTTGGTGGTTTGGTGGTTTGGTGGTTTGGTGGTTTGGTGGTTTGGTGGTTTGGTGGTTTGGTGGTTTGGTGGTTTGGTGGTTTGGTGGTTTGGTGGTTTGGTGGTTTGGTGGTTTGGTGGTTTGGTGGTTTGGTGGTTTGGTGGTTTGGTGGTTTGGTGGTTTGGTGGTTTGGTGGTTTGGTGGTTTGGTGGTTTGGTGGTTTGGTGGTTTGGTGGTTTGGTGGTTTGGTGGTTTGGTGGTTTGGTGGTTTGGTGGTTTGGTGGTTTGGTGGTTTGGTGGTTTGGTGGTTTGGTGGTTTGGTGGTTTGGTGGTTTGGTGGTTTGGTGGTTTGGTGGTTTGGTGGTTTGGTGGTTGGTGGTTTGGTGGTTTGGTGGTTTGGTGGTTTGGTGGTTTGGTGGTTTGGTGGTTTGGTGGTTTGGTGGTTTGGTGGTTTGGTGTTTGGTGGTTTGGTGGTTTGGTGGTTTGGTGGTTTGGTGGTTTGGTGGTTTGGTGGTTTGGTGGTTTGGTGGTTTGGTGGTTTGGTGGTTTGGTGGTTTGGTGGTTTGGTGGTTTGGTGGTTTGGTGGTTTGGTGGTTTGGTGGTTTGGTGGTTTGGTGGTTTGGTGGTTTGGTGGTTTAATGGTATGGTGGTTTGGTGGTTTGGTGTTTTGGTGGTTTGGTGGTTTGGTGGTTTGGTGGTTTGGTGGTTTGGTGGTTTGGTGGTTTGGTGGTTTGGTGGTTTGGTGGTTTGGTGGTTTGGTGGTTTGGTGGTTTGGTGGTTTGGTGGTTTGGTGGTTTGGTGGTTTGGTGGTTTGGTGACTTGGTGATTTGGTGGAGTAGATGAAAAAGCTAGATAGATGGAAACTAGTCCAATAATATTTATAATTTTAAAATATTTTGAAAACTAGTTGAATTACGGAGATCGAAACTTTAAAATTCAAGTTTTAAAAAATGACTAATTAGGTTTAAAATATCTAAAATTTATTATAAAATATATAACAAAGCTGAATAGGCCCAAACCAATTTCAAGAACATATAATATTTTAAAAATTTAAAAATTAGTCGAATATCGGAAAATGTTTTGAATTTCGTTTTAAAAAATTACTCTAAATAGGTTTAAAATAACAGAACTACATTATAAAATAGATGAGAAAGCTAGATAGATGAAAACTAGTTCAATAATATTTATAATTTTCAAAATATTTTAAATACTAGTTAAATTACGGAGATCGAAAGTTTCAAAATTCAAGTTTTAAAAAATGACTCTAATTAGGTTTAAAATACCAAAAATTCATTTTAAAATATATAAAAAAGCTCAATAGGCCAAACCAATTCTAAGAATATATTAAAATATTTTAAAAATTTAAAAAAGTAGTCGAATTTCGGAAACAAACGTTTGAATTTTGTTTTAAAAAAATACTCTAAATAGGTTTAAAATAACAAAACTTGGTTTGGTGGTTTGTTGGTTTGGTGGTTTGGTGGTTTGGTGGTTTGGTGGTTTGGTGGTTTGGTGGTTTGGTGGTTTGGTGGTTTGGTGGTTTGGTGGTTTGGTGGTTTGGTGGTTTGGTGGTTTGGTGGTTTGGTGGTTTGGTGGTTTGGTGGTTTGGTGGTTTGGTGGTTTGGTGGTTTGGTGGTTTGGTGGTTTGGTGGTTTGGTGGTTTGGTGGTTTGGTGGTTTGGTGGTTTGGTGGTTTGGTGGTTTGGTGGTTTGGTGGTTTGGTGGTTTGTTGGTTTGGTGGTTTGGTGGTTTGGTGGTTTGGTGGTTTGGTGGTTTGGTGGTTTGGTGGTTTGGTGGTTTGGTGGTTTGGTGGTTTGGTGGTTTGGTGGTTTGGTGGTTTGGTGGTTTGGTGGTTTGGTGGTTTGGTGGTTTGGTGGTTTGGTGGTTTGGTGGTTTGGTGGTTTGGTGGTTTGGTGGTTTGGTGGTTTGGTGGTTTGGTGGTTTGGTGGTTTGGTGGTTTGGTGGTTTGGTGGTTTGGTGGTTTGGTGGTTTGGTGGTTTGGTGGTTTGGTGGTTTGGTGGTTTGGTGGTTTGGTGGTTTGGTGGTTTGGTGGTTTGGTGGTTTGGTGGTTTGGTGGTTTGGTGGTTTGGTGGTTTGGTGGTTTGGTGGTTTGGTGGTTTGGTGGTTTGGTGGTTTGGTGGTTTGGTGGTTTGGTGGTTTGGTGGTTTGGTGGTTTGGTGGTTTGGTGGTTTGGTGGTTTGGTGGTTTGGTGGTTTGGTGGTTTGGTGGTTTGGTGGTTTGGTGGTTTGGTGGTTTGGTGGTTTGGTGGTTGGTGGTTTGGTGGTTTGGTGGTTTGGTGGTTTGGTGGTTTGGTGGTTTGGTGGTTGGTGGTTTGGTGGTTTGGTGGTTTGGTGGTTTGGTGGTTTGGTGGTTTGGTGGTTTGGTGGTTTGGTGGTTTGGTGGTTTGGTGGTTTGGTGGTTTGGTGGTTTGGTGGTTTGGTGGTTTGGTGGTTTGGTGGTTTGGTGTTTGGTGGTTTGGTGGTTGGTGGTTTGGTGGTTTGGTGGTTTGGTGGTTTGTGGTTGGTGGTTTGGTGGTTTGGTGGTTTGGTGGTTTGGTGGTTGGTGGTTTGGTGGTTTGGTGGTTTGGTGGTTTGGTGTTTGGTGGTTGGTGGTTTGGTGGTTTGGTGGTTTGGTGGTTTGGTGGTTTGGTGGTTTGGTGGTTTGGTGGTTTGGTGGTTTGGTGGTTTGGTGGTTTGGTGGTTTGTGGTTTGGTGGTTTGGTGGTTTGATGGTTTGGTGGTTTGGTGGTTTGGTGGTTTGGTGGTTTGGTGGTTTGGTGGTTTGGTGGTTTGGTGGTTTGGTGGTTTGGTGGTTTGGTGGTTTGGTGGTTTGGTGGTTTGGTGGTTTGGTGGTTTGGTGGTTTGGTGGTTTGGTGGTTTGGTGGTTTGGTGGTTTGGTGGTTTGGTGGTTTGGTGGTTTGGTGGTTTGGTGGTTTGGTGGTTTGGTGGTTTGGTGGTTTGGTGGTTTGGTGGTTTGGTGGTTTGGTGGTTTGGTGGTTTGGTGGTTTGGTGTTTGGTGGTTTGGTGGTTTGGTGGTTTGGTGGTTTGGTGGTTTGGTGGTTGGTGGTTTGGTGGTTTGGTGGTTTGGTGGTTTGGTGGTTTGGTGGTTTGGTGGTTTGGTGGTTTGGTGGTTTGGTGGTTTGGTGGTTTGGTGGTTTGGTGGTTTGGTGGTTTGGTGGTTTGGTGGTTTGGTGGTTTGGTGGTTTGGTGGTTTGGTGGTTTGGTGGTTTGGTGGTTTGGTGGTTTGTGGTTTGGTGGTTTGGTGGTTTGGTGGTTTGGTGGTTTGGTGGTTTGGTGGTTTGGTGGTTTGGTGGTTTGGTGGTTTGGTGGTTTGGTGGTTTGGTGGTTTGGTGGTTTGGTGGTTTGGTGGTTTGGTGGTTTGGTGGTTTGGTGGTTTGGTGGTTTGGTGGTTTGGTGGTTTGGTGGTTTGGTGGTTTGGTGGTTTGGTGGTTTGGTGGTTTGGTGGTTTGGTGGTTTGGTGGTTTGGTGGTTTGGTGGTTTGGTGGTTTGGTGGTTTGGTGGTTTGGTGGTTTGGTGGTTTGGTGGTTTGGTGGTTTGGTGGTTTGGTGGTTTGGTGGTTTGGTGGTTTGGTGGTTTGGTGGTTTGGTGGTTTGGTGGTTTGGTGGTTTGGTGGTGTTTGGTGGTTTGGTGGTTTGGTGGTTTGGTGGTTTGGTGGTTTGGTGGTTTGGTGGTTTGGTGGTTTGGTGGTTTGGTGGTTGGTGGTTTGGTGGTTTGGTGGTTTGGTGGTTTGGTGGTTTGGTGGTTGGTGGTTTGGTGGTTTGGTGGTTTGGTGGTTTGGTGGTTTGGTGGTTTGTGTTTGGTGGTTTGGTGTTTGGTGGTTTGGTGGTTTGGTGGTTTGGTGGTTTGGTGGTTTGGTGGTTTGGTGGTTTGGTGGTTTGGTGGTTTGGTGGTTTGGTGGTTTGGTGGTTTGGTGGTTTGGTGGTTTGGTGGTTTGGTGGTTTGGTGTTTGGTGGTTTGGTGGTTTGGTGGTTTGGTGGTTTGGTGGTTTGTTTGGTGGTTGGTGGTTTGGTGGTTTGGTGGTTTGGTGGTTTGGTGGTTTGGTGGTTTGGTGGTTTGGTGGTTTGGTGGTTTGGTGGTTTGGTGGTTTGGTGGTTTGGTGGTTTGGTGGTTTGGTGGTTTGGTGGTTTGGTGGTTTGGTGGTTTGGTGGTTTGGTGGTTTGGTGGTTTGGTGGTTTGGTGGTTGGTGGTTTGGTGGTTTGGTGGTTTGGTGGTTTGGTGGTTTGGTGGTTTGGTGGTTTGGTGGTTTGGTGGTTTGGTGGTTTGGTGGTTTGGTGGTTTGGTG
>OV651823.1:43719826-43737591 GCA_927349885.1 Psylliodes chrysocephalus | reverse complement strand
TGTTTTACACCAAACCACCAAACCACCAAACCACCAAACCACCAAACCACCAAACCACCAAACCACCAAACCACCAAACCACCAAACCACCAAACCACCACCAAACCACCAAACCACCAAACCACCAAACCACCAAACCACCAAACCACCAAACCACCAAACCACCAACCACCACCAAACCACCAAACCACCAAACCACCAAACCACCAAACCACCAAACCACCAAACCACCAAACCACCAAACCACCAAACCACCAAACCACCAAACCACCAAACCACCAAACCACCAAACCACCAAACCACCAAACCACCAAACCACCAAACCACCAAACCACCAAACCACCAAACCACCAAACCACCAAACCACCAAACCACCAAACCACCAAACCACCAAACCACCAACCACCAAACCACCAAACCACCAAACCACCAAACCACCAAACCACCAAACCACCAAACCACCAAACCACCAAACCACCAAACCACCAAACCACCAAACCACCAAACCACCAAACCACCAAACCACCAAACCACCAAACCACCAAACCACCAAACCACCAAACCAAACCAACCACCAAACCACCAAACCACCAAACCACCAAACCACCAAACCACCAAACCACCAAACCACCAAACCACCAAACCACCAAACCACCAAACCACCAAACCACCAAACCACCAAACCACCAAACCACCAAACCCACCAAACCACCAAACCACCAAACCACCAAACCACCAAACCACCAAACCACCAAACCACCAAACCACCAAACCACCAAACCACCAAACCACCAAACCACCAAACCACCAAACCACCAAACCACCAAACCACCAAACCACCAAACCACCAAACCACCAAACCACCAAACCACCAAACCACCAAACCACCAAACCACCAAACCACCAAACCACCAAAACACCAAACCACCAAACCACAAACCACCAAACCACCAAACCACCAAACCACCAAACCACCAAACCACCAAACCACCAAACCACCAAACCACCAAACCACCAAACCACCAAACCACCAAACCACCAAACCACCAAACCACCAAACCACCAAACCACCAAACCACCAAACCACCAAACCACCAAACCACCAAACCACCAAACCACCAAACCACCAAACCACCAAACCACCAAACCACCAAACCACCAAACCACCAAACCACCAAACCACCAAACCACCAAACCACCAAACCACCAAACCACCAAACCACCAAACCACCAAACCACCAAACCACCAAACCACCAAACCACCAAACCACCAAACCACCAAACCACCAAACCACCAAACCACCAAACCACCAAACCACCAAACCACCAAACCACCAAACCACCAAACCACCAAACCACCAAACCACCAAACCACCAAACCACCAAACCACCAAACCACCAAACCACCAAACCACCAAACCACCAAACCACCAAACCACCAAACCACCAAACCACCAAACCACCAAACCACCAAACCACCAAACCACCAAACCACCAAACCACCAAACCACCAAACCACCAAACCACCAAACCACCAAACCACCAAACCACCAAACCACCAAACCACCAAACCACCAAACCACCAAACCACCAAACCACCAAACCACCAAACCACCAAACCACCAAACCACCAAACCACCAAACCACCAAACCACCAAACCACCAAACCACCAAACCACCAAACCACCAAACCACCAAACCACCAAACCACCAAACCACCAAACCACCAAACCACCAAACCACCAAACCACCAAACCACCACACCACCAAACCACCAAACCACCAAACCACCAAACCACCAAACCACCAAACCACCAAACCACCAAACCACCAAACCACCAAACCACCAAACCACCAAACCACCAAACCACCAAACCACCAAACCACCAAACCACCAAACCACCAAACCACCAAACCACCAAACCAAGTTTTGTTATTTTAAACCTATTTAGAGTATTTTTTTAAAACAAAATTCAAAACGTTTGTTTCCGAAATTCGACTACTTTTTAAATTTTTAAAATATTTTAATATATTCTTAGAATTGGTTTGGCCTATTGAGCTTTTTTATATATTTTAAAATGAATTTTTGGTATTTTAAACCTAATTAGAGTCATTTTTTAAAACTTGAATTTTGAAACTTTCGATCTCCGTAATTTAACTAGTTTTTAAAATATTTTGAAAATTATAAATATTATTGAACTAGTTTTCATCTATCTAGCTTTCTCATCTATTTTATAATGTAGTTCTGTTATTTTAAACCTATTTAGAGTAATTTTTTAAAACGAAATTCAAAACATTTTCCGATATTCGACTAATTTTTAAATTTTTAAAATATTATATGTTCTTGGAATTGGTTTGGCCTATTCAGCTTTGTTATATATTTTATAATAAATTTTAGATATTTTAAACCTAATTAGTCATTTTTTAAAACTTGAATTTTAAAAGTTTCGATCTCCGTAATTCAACTAGTTTTCAAAATATTTTAAAATTTTAAATATTATTGGACTAGTTTCCATCTATCTAGCTTTTTCATCTACTCCACCAAATCACCAAGTCACCAAACCACCAAACCACCAAACCACCAAACCACCAAACCACCAAACCACCAAACCACCAAACCACCAAACCACCAAACCACCAAACCACCAAACCACCAAACCACCAAACCACCAAACCACCAAACCACCAAACCACCAAACCACCAAACCACCATACCATTAAACCACCAAACCACCAAACCACCAAACCACCAAACCACCAAACCACCAAACCACCAAACCACCAAACCACCCGACCACCAAACCACCAACCACCAAACCACCAAACCACCAAACCACCAAACCACCAAACCACCAAACCACCAAACCACCAAACCACCAAACCACCAAACCACCAAACCACCAAACCACCAAACCACCAAACCACCAAACCACCAAACCACCAAACCACCAAACCACCAAACCACCAAACCACCAAACCACCAAACCACCAAACCACCAAACCACCAAACCACCAAACCACCAAACCACCAAACCACCAAACCACCAAACCACCAAACCACCAAACCACCAAACCACCAAACCACCAAACCACCAAACCACCAAACCACCAAACCACCAAACCACCAAACCACCAAACCACCAAACCACCAAACCACCAAACCACCAAACCACCAAACCACCAAACCACCAAACCACCAAACCACCAAACCACCAAACCACCAAACCACCAAACCACCAAACCACCAAACCACCAAACCACCAAACCACTAAACCACCAAACCACCAAACCACCAAACCACCAAACCACTAAACCACCAAACCACCAAACCACCAAACCACCAAACACCAAACCACCAAACCACCAAACCACCAAACCACCAAACCACCAAACCACCAAACCACCAAACCACCAAACCACCAAACCACCAAACCACCAAACCACCAAACCACCAAACCACCAAACCACCAAACCACCAAACCACCAAACCACCAAACCACCAAACCACCAAACCACCAAACCACCAAACCACCAAACCACCAAACCACCAAACCACCAAACCACCAAACCACCAAACCACCAAACCACCAAACCACCAAACCACCAAACCACCAAACCACCAAACCACCAAACCACCAAACCACCAAACCACCAAACCACCAAACCACCAAACCACCAAACCACCAAACCACCAAACCACCAAACCACCAAACCACTAAACCACCAAACCACCAAACCACCAAACCACCAAACCACCAAACCACCAAACCATAAAACCACCAAAGTACCAAACCACCAAACCACCAAACCACCAAACCACCAAACCACCAAACCACCAAACCACCAAACCACCAAACCACCAAACCAAGTTTTATTTTAAACCTATTTAGAGTATTTTTTTAAAACGAAATTCAAAACGTTTGTTTCCGAAATTCGACTACTTTTTAAATTTTTAAAATATTTTAATATATTCTTAGAATTGGTTTGGCCTATTGAGCTTTTTTATATATTTTAAAATGAATTTTTGGTATTTTAAACCTAATTAGAGCCATTTTTTAAAACTTGAATTTTGAAACTTTCGATCTCCGTAATTTAACTAGTTTTTAAAATATTTTGAAAATTATAAATATTATTGAACTAGTTTTCATCTATCTAGCTTTCTCATCTATTTTAAAATGTAGTTCTGTTATTTTAAACCTATTTAGAGTAATTTTTTAAAACGAAATTCAAAACATTTTCCGATATTCGACTAATTTTTAAATTTTTAAAATATTATATGTTCTTGGAATTGGTTTGGCCTATTTAGCTTTGTTATATATTTTATAATAAATTTTAGATATTTTAAACCTAATTAGAGTCATTTTTTAAAACTTGAATTTTAAAAGTTTCGATCTCCGTAATTCAACTAGTTTTCAAAATATTTTAAAATTATAAATATTATTGGACTAGTTTCCATCTATCTAGCTTTTTCATCTACTCCACCAAATCACCAAGCCACCAAACCACCAAACCACCAAACCACCAAACCACCAAACCACCAAACCACCAAACCACCAAACCACCAAACCACCAAACCACCAAACCACCAAACCACCAAACCACCAAACCACCAAACCACCAAACCACCAAACCACCAAACCACCAAACCACCAAACCACCAAACCACCAAACCACCAAACCACCAAACCACCAAACCACCAAACCACCAAACAACCAAACCACCAAACCACCAAACCACCAAACCACCAAACCACCAAACCAACAAACCACCAAACCACCAAACCACCAAACCACCAAACCACCAAACCACCAAACCACCAAACCACCAAACCACCAAACCACCAAACCACCAAACCACCAAACCACCAAACCACCAAACCACCAAACCACCAAACCACCAAACCACCAAACCACCAAACCACCAAACCACCAAACCACCAAACCACCAAACCACCAAACCACCAAACCACCAAACCACCAAACCACCAAACCACCAAACCACCAAACCACCAAACCACCAAACCACCAAACCACCAAACCACCAAACCACCAAACCACCAAACCACCAAACCACCAAACCACCAAACCAACAAACCACCAAACCAAGTTTTGTTATTTTAAACCTATTTAGAGTATTTTTTTAAAACAAAATTCAAAACGTTTGTTTCCGAAATTCGACTACTTTTTAAATTTTTAAAATATTTTAATATATTCTTAGAATTGGTTTGGCCTATTGAGCTTTTTTATATATTTTAAAATGAATTTTTGGTATTTTAAACCTAATTAGAGTCATTTTTTAAAACTTGAATTTTGAAACTTTCGATCTCCGTAATTTAACTAGTATTTAAAATATTTTGAAAATTATAAATATTATTGAACTAGTTTTCATCTATCTAGCTTTCTCATCTATTTTATAATGTAGTTCTGTTATTTTTAAACCTATTTAGAGTAATTTTTTAAAACGAAATTCAAAACATTTTCCGATATTCGACTAATTTTTAAATTTTTAAAATATTATATGTTCTTGGAATTGGTTTGGCCTATTCAGCTTTGTTATATATTTTATAATAAATTTTAGATATTTTAAACCTAATTAGTCATTTTTTAAAACTTGAATTTTAAAAGTTTCGATCTCCGTAATTCAACTAGTTTTCAAAATATTTTAAAATTATAAATATTATTGGACTAGTTTCCATCTATCTAGCTTTTTCATCTACTCCACCAAATCACCAAGTCACCAAACCACCAAACCACCAAACCACCAAACCACCAAACCACCAAACCACCAAACCACCAAACCACCAAACCACCAAACCACCAAACCACCAAACCACCAAACCACCAAACCACCAAACCACCATACCATTAAACCACCAAACCACCAAACCACCAAACCACCAAACCACCAAACCACCAAACCACCAAACCACCAAACCACCAAACCACCAAACCACCAAACCACCAAACCACCAAACCACCAAACCACCAAACCACCAAACACCAAACCACCAAACCACCAAACCACCAAACCACCAAACCACCAAACCACCAAACCACCAAACCACCAAACCACCAAACCACCAAACCACCAAACCACCAAACCACCAAACCACCAAACCACCAAACCACCAAACCACCAAACCACCAAACCACCAAACCACCAAACCACCAAACCACCAAACCACCAAACCACCAAACCACCAAACCACCAAACCACCAAACCACCAAACCACCAAACCACCAAACCACCAAACCACCAAACCACCAAACCACCAAACCACCAAACCACCAAACCACCAAACCACCAAACCACCAAACCACCAAACCACCAAACCACCAAACCACCAAACCACCAAACCACCAAACCACCAAACCACCAAACCACCAAACCACCAAACCACCAAACCACCAAACCACCAAACCACCAAACCACCAAACCACCAAACCACCAAACCACCAAACCACCAAACCACCAAACCACCAAACCACCAAACCACCAAACCACCAAACCACCAAACCACCAAACCACCAAACCACCAAACCACCAAACCACCAAACCACCAAACCACCAAACCACCAAAACACCAAACCACCAAACCACCAAACCACCAAACCACCAAACCACCAAACCACCAAACCACCAAACCACCAAACCACCAAACCACCAAACCACCAAACCACCAAACCACCAAACCACCAAACCACCAAACACCAAACCACCAAACCACCAAACCACCAAACCACCAAACCACCAACCACCAAACCACCAAACCACCAAACCACCAAACCACCAAACACCAACACCAAACCACCAAACCACCAAACCACCAAACCACCAAACCACCAAACCACCAAACCACCAAACCACCAAACCACCAAACCACCAAACCACCAAACCACCAAACCACCAAACCACCAAACCACCAAACCACCAAACCACCAAACCACCAAACCACCAAACCACCAAACCACCAAACCACCAAACCAACAAACCACCAAACCAAGTTTTGTTATTTTAAACCTATTTAGAGTATTTTTTTAAAACAAAATTCAAAACGTTTGTTTCCGAAATTCGACTACTTTTTAAATTTTTAAAATATTTTAATATATTCTTAGAATTGGTTTGGCCTATTGAGCTTTTTTATATATTTTAAAATGAATTTTTGGTATTTTAAACCTAATTAGAGTCATTTTTTAAAACTTGAATTTTGAAACTTTCGATCTCCGTAATTTAACTAGTTTTTAAAATATTTTGAAAATTATAAATATTATTGAACTAGTTTTCATCTATCTAGCTTTCTCATCTATTTTATAATGTAGTTCTGTTATTTTAAACCTATTTAGAGTAATTTTTTAAAACGAAATTCAAAACATTTTCCGATATTCGACTAATTTTTAAATTTTTAAAATATTATATGTTCTTGGAATTGGTTTGGCCTATTCAGCTTTGTTATATATTTTATAATAAATTTTAGATATTTTAAACCTAATTAGTCATTTTTTAAAACTTGAATTTTAAAAGTTTCGATCTCCGTAATTCAACTAGTTTTCAAAATATTTTAAAATTATAAATATTATTGGACTAGTTTCCATCTATCTAGCTTTTTCATCTACTCCACCAAATCACCAAGTCACCAAACCACCAAACCACCAAACCACCAAACCACCAAACCACCAAACCACCAAACCACCAAACCACCAAACCACCAAACCACCAAACCACCAAACCACCAAACCACCAAACCACCAAACCACCAAACCACCAAACCACCAAATCACCAAACCACCAAACCAAGTTTTGTTATTTTAAACCTATTTGTATTTTTTTAAAACAAAATTCAAAACGTTTGTTTCCGAAATTCGACTACTTTTTAAATTTTTAAAATATTTTAATATATTCTTAGAATTGGTTTGGCCTATTGAGCTTTTTTATATATTTTAAAATGAATTTTTGGTATTTTAAACCTAATTAGAGTCATTTTTTAAAACTTGAATTTTGAAACTTTCGATCTCCGTAATTTAACTAGTTTTTAAAATATTTTGAAAATTATAAATATTATTGGACTAGTTTTCATCTATCTAGCTTTCTCATCTATTTTATAATATAGTTCTGTTATTTTAAACCTATTTAGAGTAATTTTTTAAAACGAAATTCAAAACATTTTCCGATAGTCGACTAATTTTTAAATAAACCACCAAACCACCAAACCACCAAACCACCAAACCACCAAACCACCAAACCACCAAACCACCAAACCACTAAACCACCAAACCACCAAACCACCAAACCACCAAACCACCAAACCACCAAACCACCAAACCACCAAACCACCAAACCACCAAACCACCAAACCACCAAACCACCAAACCACCAAACCATAAAACCACCAAAGTACCAAACCACCAAACCACCAAACCACCAAACCACCAAACCACCAAACCACCAAACCAAAACCACCAAACCACCAAACCACCAAACCACCAAACCACCAAACCACCAAACCACCAAACCACCAAACCACCAAACCACCAAACCACCAAACCACCAAACCACCAAACCACCAAACCACCAAACCACCAAACCACCAAACCACCAAACCACCAAACCACCAAACCACCAAACCATAAAACCACCAAAGTACCAAACCACCAAACCACCAAACCACCAAACCACCAAACCACCAAACCACCAAACCACCAAACCACCAAACCACCAAACCACCAAACCACCAAACCACCAAACCACCAAACCACCAAACCACCAAACCACCAAACCACCAAACCACCAAACCACCAAACCACCAAACCACCAAACCACCAAACCACCAAACCACCAAACCACCAAACCACCAAACCACCAAACCACCAAACCACCAAACCACCAAACCACCAAACCACCAAACCACCAAACCACCAAACCACCAAACCACCAAACCACCAAACCACCAAACCACCAAACCACCAAACCACCAAACCACCAAACCACCAAACCACCAAACCACCAAACCACCAAACCACCAAACCACCAAACCACCAAACCACCAAACCACCAAACCACCAAACCACCAAACCACCAAACCACCAAACCACCAAACCACCAAACCACTAAACCACCAAACCACCAAACCACCAAACCACCAAACCACCAAACCACCAAACCACCAAACCATAAAACCACCAAAGTACCAAACCACCAAACCACCAAACCACCAAACCACCAAACCACCAAACCACCAAACCACCAAACCAAGTTTTATTTTAAACCTATTTAGAGTATTTTTTTAAAACGAAATTCAAAACGTTTGTTTCCGAAATTCGACTACTTTTTAAATTTTTAAAATATTTTAATATATTCTTAGAATTGGTTTGGCCTATTGAGCTTTTTTATATATTTTAAAATGAATTTTTGGTATTTTAAACCTAATTAGAGCCATTTTTTAAAACTTGAATTTTGAAACTTTCGATCTCCGTAATTTAACTAGTTTTTAAAATATTTTGAAAATTATAAATATTATTGAACTAGTTTTCATCTATCTAGCTTTCTCATCTATTTTAAAATGTAGTTCTGTTATTTTAAACCTATTTAGAGTAATTTTTTAAAACGAAATTCAAAACATTTTCCGATATTCGACTAATTTTTAAATTTTTAAAATATTATATGTTCTTGGAATTGGTTTGGCCTATTTAGCTTTGTTATATATTTTATAATAAATTTTAGATATTTTAAACCTAATTAGAGTCATTTTTTAAAACTTGAATTTTAAAAGTTTCGATCTCCGTAATTCAACTAGTTTTCAAAATATTTTAAAATTATAAATATTATTGGACTAGTTTCCATCTATCTAGCTTTTTCATCTACTCCACCAAATCACCAAGCCACCAAACCACCAAACCACCAAACCACCAAACCACCAAACCACCAAACCACCAAACCACCAAACCACCAAACCACCAAACCACCAAACCACCAAACCACCAAACCACCAAACCACCAAACCACCAAACCACCAAACCACCAAACCACCAAACAACCAAACCACCAAACCACCAAACCACCAAACCACCAAACCACCAAACCAACAAACCACCAAACCACCAAACCACCAAACCACCAAACCACCAAACCACCAAACCACCAAACCACCAAACCACCAAACCACCAAACCACCAAACCACCAAACCACCAAACCACCAAACCACCAAACCACCAAACCACCAAACCACCAAACCACCAAACCACCAAACCACCAAACCACCAAACCACCAAACCACCAAACCACCAAACCACCAAACCACCAAACCACCAAACCACCAAACCACCAAACCACCAAACCACCAAACCACCAAACCACCAAACCACCAAACCACCAAACCACCAAACCACCAAACCACCAAACCAACAAACCACCAAACCAAGTTTTGTTATTTTAAACCTATTTAGAGTATTTTTTTAAAACAAAATTCAAAACGTTTGTTTCCGAAATTCGACTACTTTTTAAATTTTTAAAATATTTTAATATATTCTTAGAATTGGTTTGGCCTATTGAGCTTTTTTATATATTTTAAAATGAATTTTTGGTATTTTAAACCTAATTAGAGTCATTTTTTAAAACTTGAATTTTGAAACTTTCGATCTCCGTAATTTAACTAGTTTTTAAAATATTTTGAAAATTATAAATATTATTGAACTAGTTTTCATCTATCTAGCTTTCTCATCTATTTTATAATGTAGTTCTGTTATTTTAAACCTATTTAGAGTAATTTTTTAAAACGAAATTCAAAACATTTTCCGATATTCGACTAATTTTTAAATTTTTAAAATATTATATGTTCTTGGAATTGGTTTGGCCTATTCAGCTTTGTTATATATTTTATAATAAATTTTAGATATTTTAAACCTAATTAGTCATTTTTTAAAACTTGAATTTTAAAAGTTTCGATCTCCGTAATTCAACTAGTTTTCAAAATATTTTAAAATTATAAATATTATTGGACTAGTTTCCATCTATCTAGCTTTTTCATCTACTCCACCAAATCACCAAGTCACCAAACCACCAAACCACCAAACCACCAAACCACCAAACCACCAAACCACCAAACCACCAAACCACCAAACCACCAAACCACCAAACCACCAAACCACCAAACCACCAAACCACCAAACCACCAAACCACCAAACCACCAAACCACCAAACCACCAAACCACCAAACCACCAAACCACCAAACCACCATACCATTAAACCACCAAACCACCAAACCACCAAACCACCAAACCACCAAACCACCAAACCACCAAACCACCAAACCACCAAACCACCAAACCACCAAACCACCAAACCACCAAACCACCAAACCACCAAACCACCAAACCACCAAACCACCAAACCACCAAACCACCAAACCACCAAACCACCAAACCACCAAACCACCAAACCACCAAACCACCAAACCACCAAACCACCAAACCACCAAACCACCAAACCACCAAACCACCAAACCACCAAACCACCAAACCACCAAACCACCAAACCACCAAACCACCAAACCACCAAACCACCAAACCACCAACCACCAAACCACCAAACCACCAAACCACCAAACCACCAAACCACCAAACCACCAAACCAATAAACCACCAAACCACCAAACCACCAAACCACCAAACCACCAAACCACCAAACCACCAAACCACCAAACCACCAAACCACCAAACCACCAAACCACCAAACCACCAAACCACCAAACCACCAAACCACCAAACCACCAAACCACCAAACCACCAAACCACCAAACCACCAAACCACCAAACCACCAAACCACCAAACCACCAAACCACCAAACCACCAAACCACCAAACCACCAAACCACCAAACCACCAAACCACCAAACCACCAACCACCAAACCACCAAACCACCAAACCACCAAACCACCAAACCACCAAACCACCAAACCACCAAACCACCAAACCACCAAACCACCAAACCACCAAACCAATAAACCACCAAACCAATAAACCACCAAACCACCAAACCACCAAACCACCAAACCACCAAACCACCAAACCACCAAACCACCAAACCACCAAACCACCAAACCACCAAACCACCAAACCACCAAACCACCAAACCACCAAACCACCAAACCACCAAACCACCAAACCACCAAACCACCAAACCACCAAACCACCAAACCACCAAACCACCAAACCACCAAACCACCAAACCACCAAACCACCAAACCACCAAACCACCAAACCACCAAACCACCAAACCACCAAACCACCAAACCACCAAACCACCAAACCACCAAACCACCAAACCACCAAACCACCAAACCACCAAACCACCAAACCACCAAACCACCAAACCACCAAACCACCAAACCACCAAACCACCAAACCACCAAACCACCAAACCACCAAACCACCAAACCACCAAACCACCAAACCACCAAACCACCAAACCACCAAACCACCAAACCACCAAACCACCAAACCACCAAACCACCAAACCACCAAACCACCAAACCACCAAACCACCAAACCACCAAACCACCAAACCACCAAACCACCAAACCACCAAACCACCAAACCACCAAACCACCAAACCACCAAACCACCAAACCACCAAACCACCAAACCACCAAACCACCAAACCACCAAACCACCAAACCACCAAACCACCAAACCACCAAACCACCAAACCACCAAACCACCAAACCACCAAACCACCAAACCACCAAACCACCAAACCACCAAACCACCAAACCACCAAACCACCAAACCACCAAACCACCAAACCACCAAACGACCAAACCACCAAACCACCAAACCACCACACCACCAACCACCAAACCACCAAACCACCAAACCACCAAACCACCAAACCACCAAACCACCAAACCACCAAACCACCAAACCACCAAACCACCAAACCACCAAACCACCAAACCACCAAACCACCAAACCACCAAACCACCAAACCACCAAACCACCAAACCACCAAACCAAGTTTTGTTATTTTAAACCTATTTAGAGTATTTTTTTAAAACAAAATTCAAAACGTTTGTTTCCGAAATTCGACTACTTTTTAAATTTTTAAAATATTTTAATATATTCTTAGAATTGGTTTGGCCTATTGAGCTTTTTTATATATTTTAAAATGAATTTTTGGTGGTATTTTAAACCTAATTAGAGTCATTTTTTAAAACTTGAATTTTGAAACTTTCGATCTCCGTAATTTAACTAGTTTTTAAAATATTTTGAAAATTATAAATATTATTGAACTAGTTTTCATCTATCTAGCTTTCTCATCTATTTTATAATGTAGTTCTGTTATTTTAAACCTATTTAGAGTAATTTTTTAAAACGAAATTCAAAACATTTTCCGATATTCGACTAATTTTTAAATTTTTAAAATATTATATGTTCTTGGAATTGGTTTGGCCTATTCAGCTTTGTTATATATTTTATAATAAATTTTAGATATTTTAAACCTAATTAGTCATTTTTTAAAACTTGAATTTTAAAAGTTTCGATCTCCGTAATTCAACTAGTTTTCAAAATATTTTAAAATTTTAAATATTATTGGACTAGTTTCCATCTATCTAGCTTTTTCATCTACTCCACCAAATCACCAAGTCACCAAACCACCAAACCACCAAACCACCAAACCACCAAACCACCAAACCACCAAACCACCAAACCACCAAACCACCAAACCACCAAACCACCAAACCACCAAACCACCAAACCACCAAACCACCAAACCACCAAACCACCAAACCACCATACCATTAAACCACCAAACCACCAAACCACCAAACCACCAAACCACCAAACCACCAAACCACCAAACCACCAAACCACCCGACCACCAAACCACCAAACCACCAAACCACCAAACCACCAAACCACCAAACCACCAAACCACCAAACCACCAAACCACCAAACCACCAAACCACCAAACCACCAAACCACCAAACCACCAAACCACCAAACCACCAAACCACCAAACCACCAAACCACCAAACCACCAAACCACCAAACCACCAAACCACCAAACCACCAAACCACCAAACCACCAAACCACCAAACCACCAAACCACCAAACCACCAAACCACCAAACCACCAAACCACCAAACCACCAAACCACCAAACCACCAAACCACCAAACCACCAAACCACCAAACCACCAAACCACCAAACCACCAAACCACCAAACCACCAAACCACCAAACCACCAAACCACCAAACCACCAAACCACCAAACCACCAAACCACCAAACCACCAAACCACCAAACCACCAAACCACTAAACCACCAAACCACCAAACCACCAAACCACCAAACCACTAAACCACCAAACCACCAAACCACCAAACCACCAAACCACCAAACCACCAAACCACCAAACCACCAAACCACCAAACCACCAAACCACCAAACCACCAAACCACCAAACCACCAAACCACCAAACCACCAAACCACCAAACCACCAAACCACCAAACCACCAAACCACCAAACCACCAAACCACCAAACCACCAAACCACCAAACCACCAAACCACCAAACCACCAAACCACCAAACCACCAAACCACCAAACCACCAAACCACCAAACCACCAAACCACCAAACCACCAAACCACCAAACCACCAAACCACCAAACCACCAAACCACCAAACCACCAAACCACCAAACCACCAAACCACCAAACCACCAAACCACCAAACCACCAAACCACCAAACCACTAAACCACCAAACCACCAAACCACCAAACCACCAAACCACCAAACCACCAAACCATAAAACCACCAAAGTACCAAACCACCAAACCACCAAACCACCAAACCACCAAACCACCAAACCACCAAACCACCAAACCACCAAACCACCAAACCAAGTTTTATTTTAAACCTATTTAGAGTATTTTTTTAAAACGAAATTCAAAACGTTTGTTTCCGAAATTCGACTACTTTTTAAATTTTTAAAATATTTTAATATATTCTTAGAATTGGTTTGGCCTATTGAGCTTTTTTATATATTTTAAAATGAATTTTTGGTATTTTAAACCTAATTAGAGCCATTTTTTAAAACTTGAATTTTGAAACTTTCGATCTCCGTAATTTAACTAGTTTTTAAAATATTTTGAAAATTATAAATATTATTGAACTAGTTTTCATCTATCTAGCTTTCTCATCTATTTTAAAATGTAGTTCTGTTATTTTAAACCTATTTAGAGTAATTTTTTAAAACGAAATTCAAAACATTTTCCGATATTCGACTAATTTTTAAATTTTTAAAATAATATATGTTCTTGGAATTGGTTTGGCCTATTTAGCTTTGTTATATATTTTATAATAAATTTTAGATATTTTAAACCTAATTAGAGTCATTTTTTAAAACTTGAATTTTAAAAGTTTCGATCTCCGTAATTCAACTAGTTTTCAAAATATTTTAAAATTATAAATATTATTGGACTAGTTTCCATCTATCTAGCTTTTTCATCTACTCCACCAAATCACCAAGCCACCAAACCACCAAACCACCAAACCACCAAACCACCAAACCACCAAACCACCAAACCACCAAACCACCAAACCACCAAACCACCAAACCACCAAACCACCAAACCACCAAACCACCAAACCACCAAACCACCAAACCACCAAACCACCAAACCACCAAACCACCAAACCACCAAACCACCAAACCACCAAACCACCAAACCACCAAACAACCAAACCACCAAACCACCAAACCACCAAACCACCAAACCACCAAACCAACAAACCACCAAACCACCAAACCACCAAACCACCAAACCACCAAACCACCAAACCACCAAACCACCAAACCACCAAACCACCAAACCACCAAACCACCAAACCACCAAACCACCAAACCACCAAACCACCAAACCACCAAACCACCAAACCACCAAACCACCAAACCACCAAACCACCAAACCACCAAACCACCAAACCACCAAACCACCAAACCACCAAACCACCAAACCACCAAACCACCAAACCACCAAACCACCAAACCACCAAACCACCAAACCACCAAACCACCAAACCACCAAACCACCAAACCACCAAACCACCAAACCACCAAACCAACAAACCACCAAACCAAGTTTTGTTATTTTAAACCTATTTAGAGTATTTTTTTAAAACAAAATTCAAAACGTTTGTTTCCGAAATTCGACTACTTTTTAAATTTTTAAAATATTTTAATATATTCTTAGAATTGGTTTGGCCTATTGAGCTTTTTTATATATTTTAAAATGAATTTTTGGTATTTTAAACCTAATTAGAGTCATTTTTTAAAACTTGAATTTTGAAACTTTCGATCTCCGTAATTTAACTAGTTTTTAAAATATTTTGAAAATTATAAATATTATTGAACTAGTTTTCATCTATCTAGCTTTCTCATCTATTTTATAATGTAGTTCTGTTATTTTAAACCTATTTAGAGTAATTTTTTAAAACGAAATTCAAAACATTTTCCGATATTCGACTAATTTTTAAATTTTTAAAATATTATATGTTCTTGGAATTGGTTTGGCCTATTCAGCTTTGTTATATATTTTATAATAAATTTTAGATATTTTAAACCTAATTAGTCATTTTTTAAAACTTGAATTTTAAAAGTTTCGATCTCCGTAATTCAACTAGTTTTCAAAATATTTTAAAATTATAAATATTATTGGACTAGTTTCCATCTATCTAGCTTTTTCATCTACTCCACCAAATCACCAAGTCACCAAACCACCAAACCACCAAACCACCAAACCACCAAACCACCAAACCACCAAACCACCAAACCACCAAACCACCAAACCACCAAACCACCAAACCACCAAACCACCAAACCACCATACCATTAAACCACCAAACCACCAAACCACCAAACCACCAAACCACCAAACCACCAAACCACCAAACCACCAAACCACCAAACCACCAAACCACCAAACCACCAAACCACCAAACCACCAAACCACCAAACCACCAAACACCAAACCACCAAACCACCAAACCACCAAACCACCAAACCACCAAACCACCAAACCACCAAACCACCAAACCACCAAACCACCAAACCACCAAACCACCAAACCACCAAACCACCAAACCACCAAACCACCAAACCACCAAACCACCAAACCACCAAACCACCAAACCACCAAACCACCAAACCACCAAACCACCAAACCACCAAACCACCAAACCACCAAACCACCAAACCACCAAACCACCAAACCACCAAACCACCAAACCACCAAACCACCAAACCACCAAACCACCAAACCACCAAACCACCAAACCACCAAACCACCAAACCACCAAACCACCAAACCACCAAACCACCAAACCACCAAACCACCAAACCACCAAACCACCAAACCACCAAACCACCAAACCACCAAACCACCAAACCACCAAACCACCAAACCACCAAACCACCAAACCACCAAACCACCAAACCACCAAACCACCAAACCACCAAACCACCAAACCACCAAACCACCAAACCACCAAACCACCAAACCACCAAACCACCAAACCACCAAACCACCAAACCACCAAACCACCAAACCACCAAACCACCAAACCACCAAACCACCAAACCACCAAACCACCAAACCACCAAACCACCAAACCACCAAACCACCAAACCACCAAACCACCAAACCACCAAACCACCAAACCACCAAACCACCAAACCACCAAACCACCAAACCACCCG